>JAYGXS010000008.1:32348334-32402704 GCA_036362985.1 Ligula intestinalis
GCGTTTTTAGAACAATTGGCCCGCAAATTGTTCCAACATATGCTGGGTGCATTAAAGTAACCCATGAGTACAACATCAGGCCAACTTCCTGTCTCCTTTAAGCACACCAGTAAACGCGCATCTGGATCACTGTTTGTCCGCGGTGGTCGGTAGACAGTCACGGCTTCCAGAGACTGCGACCCCCGTGGGTTAATTATCAGCCAAATAGCCTATTTACCATGTAAAATCATTTCAAGCTTCACGCACACACTTAATTCGTTCTTTACATACACAGAAACTCCTCCACCCTGGCGTTCAACTCAATCTCATCTGAAAAGTTGGTATCCGCATAGCGCGACTTCTGAATCACTGATGCTCTGTGACAGCCAGGTTTCTGTTCTTGCTATAACATCAGGGGACCCATCGGCTACCTGCATTCGAAGTTCATCAAACTTCGATAATAAACTCTGGACGTTAGTGTATCGAAATTTTAGCCGGCGAGACTCCGTAGTGTCCAAGGCGTTTGGGCGCAAGTTTGCCTGTACTACTGGACCGTAGCCGTCATCAGGATTGACTGCTTCCACAGCACGACGGTAGTTTTCTGAATAATTTAGTCCCTAAAAATAGCCAGATTGCTCTCTCCAGCTCTCTCTCTCTCCCGTAGTTCCGCCACCAATTCTGGGCATTTCAGACCTTCCGCTGAAGAGGATTCCGGCTGAAAAAAACACCAACTTATGTGTGTTGCGAAGGGCTAATTTCAGGGACAGAACCAAGTTCACCTGTTCTTTGTTATCCAAGACGCTTGATAGGTCGAGGTCAGACAGTTTCCGAATGTTCACTTAGTTGTCTGCCAACCCTGAAAGCTCCACAAACTTCTTCTGTCTCTCGCTGTCTGAGAATATCTTTTAGCATGTCCCAAAACTTTTTGACGTCCGAATCCGTCCTTTCCTTCGGAGTAGTTCCGTTTGACTCAGGTAGGCCTTGAACCACTATGCAGTTTTGACGGTCAAGGGAAACCCTTGATATATGTTCAGCCTTACTGCCAACGGAAGCCCTCGAGGTATCGATAGGAATGGCTTGTGACTTTGTGTTTTCCTTACCATCACCAGAGATAGTTTTTATTGAATGCTGGGATGGCACTGTTCAGAGCTGGCTTCGTGCTGTTCCCCTTCTGCACTTGGGGTTTTTTTCAGTGATTTGTCTGCAGCCTGTCTGTGCCCAAACTGACTTCACTAGAAAAGGGAGTTGTTCAATCTCTTTCTCTGATTTGAGCGTGTTGTTTTGTAAGTGTGTTGTTTCGTGCAGCATCGAGGGTATCTGAGGTGGAAGCTACCAATTTCACGGCCTGGGTTGGCGGTGTCTGTTCAATTTCCTCAGTAGATGCTCCGGCCCGTGATTCTGCAATGACCCTCCTCTGCTGGCTACTCTGGAATTGAGGTATCTGTATGTTGTCCTCTTTAAGGAGGAAGCGAAGTGATTTCTTTAAATTCTACATCTTCATTACAGATTTTGGAGCTCCTTATCGTGGTCTGCAAATGTGTGCAGAAGCGTAAGACATGATGTGCAAACCTTATCTTTATAATTCGCATCTCTTAAACTTTTAGGACTTTTCGTCCGTTTGGCAGGAGGACTTTTCGAGAGATGTCTAGACCGTTTTATAGAAGTTGATAAGGAAATTGGATAACTATAACTGCGGCCCGTGATAGCGCAGTGTTCTAAGCGCTCGAATTCTTCGCGAGGGGTCCGAGGTTCAAATCCGGGTGGTGCACTGATTTTTTCCCCTTGGGGCGGTGATTTCAAAAGTTCGAATGCAGGCACTGGCGAATGTTTTTTACCATGCTTCAGGGCTGCATCGCACAAGCTAACAATTCTCGAGCCCTTAGTGGCTTAATGCGATGACATTTAGATAAAAATCTGCACTGTAATCGATAGAAGTGGAATGATGGCTGAAAAAATTCCCCAAAATTCTAATTTTGACGATAACTTGGACGCGATAGTACAACGAATATCTATGTTATTAAGAACGAATCAGCCTTTTTTGTAGTTCTACCTCTATTATTCGGTGAAAGGATAAGCTTCGTGGGCTTAGAAACAGTAAACGGCAAAGGAAGGAGTTCGATGAATCCAAAATTTTGCAGGAGTCAGCCTAGTCTGGTTGTCAACTTCTAAAGGGTACTGTATTTGTCGGTCGAGGTTATTTTCTAATCCCCACAGGCTACAGAGTCTTCTTACAGCCCTGACTCGAAGAAATTGTAAATCCATTGGAGGTTGGAAATGGAGGTCGATTTCGAAGCGCGCACCTTTTGAAAGCCTTAAGTTAAAAAGATGACGACCATAGGTAAATGATCTTTACGAAGACAAGTTATTAGATTCACAAAAAGCAGACGGCATGTTTCACCGAAAGGATTTGACAAAACGCCGTGTAAGGAGGGATTGAGAATTTGATTGGTCATGCAACAATCGAAAATTTTCTACGTATGAGTTTTTCTAAAACTTATGCTTTTTATGGACATTGTGACAATTATTAATTATTGTTTTATATATTCACTAATTATCAATTATTATAAAAGAACTTCTCGATTAATTAGGGAAGAAACCATTATCGAATTACAGAGCCATCATTCCCGTGATTGGCCTAGCAATGTTAAGGAACTCTTGTATATTTACAGTCACAACTTTGCATAATGGGAAAGGCCATCGTCCATAAAACCACAGATTCTTGATATGTTTATTTGAGGGGTAATCAAAGGGCACATATTTGTAGTGCCTAAACCTACAACACGTATAAAAAAATATTCGAAAAATATGCATCAGATAGTTCCAAACGTCGTGCTAAGTAGCAGTAACTAAACTACTGAACTACACAGATAGAAAAGTGTAAAACTTGATAAAACGGCAATCAAAAGAAGCACGATACGACGAACGATGTTCAGATCCGGACGTGGAAACCTTAGCGACGACATGGCTAGTATCCGTGGTCCACGTCTGGTGGACGGAGTACTAGCTAGGCCCAGGGTAGCATTGCTGGATTCTATAAGCATGCACAGTGAGTTTTTAAACCAAGACGCTGTCATCAAGCAGCGCTGGGACCTGCTGCATGAGATATGGCAGCTTGTTCATCCAGATGTGGCGTAATATGGCGTCATCTAAAGTGCGGCCGGCTTGCAAGTGCCGCATACGTCGCATGAGAGCAGTCTGATCACCAAGCTCAACATTATTGAGGAGCTTGTTGAGCTTTTTATCGGCAGATTGTGCCGTTCGCTGAAGGAAAGTCTGCTTCATTCAAGTATAAGGCGTATGTTTAGTATTTGAATCGAGAAGAGCCTGGATAGCGTGTGCGACAGCAAATGGTAACGACAGCACTACGTACACTTAACGCATACGTTCGTTACCAGTACGGTGTGTTTTAAAAACGGCCTCTGTCTGCTTATACCAAACAATAGGATGACAAACTTTATATGTTGGTAGCGTAATAAGACCTTGAAAAGGATTGAGTTCTTCCTTATCGTCTGAGTCGAAGGACATGTTGGAAGCATCGTCTTCTGAGTCGCCTTCATAAAGAGACTGGTTGTGATAGGCTGCAATAAAAAAATGTGAATGCGACGAAAAATAGAACGCGGACCAGTTGCGTGGAGTAAGGCGAAAAAAAACGGATTCACCAAGTTATAGCGCCTAAGCTTACAACACGTATGACAACGTATAAGAAAAGTACAAACGTCGTATTAACTAGCAGTAACTCAACTACTGAGAAAAGAAGAACGATTTGACTCACGATGTCCCGATGATCCTTGATTGCAGTAGCCAAAAGATTGACCCGCAGAAGGATTGATCTGTAGAAAATGAGAGCTCGGTTTGAACATCAGGAGCAAGGAATGTTCCAGAGCACTCGCGTTCCGATCACCGTCGGTTGGTCATGAGCCCGAGATTGAGCTCCAGTGGTAGGTGTTTTTGAACGGACGGGAGAGCAGACAAGTAAAATGTTATAACGCAAACAGTGCAGGAGGTATCTCGTAACTGTCAGGACAGGCAACAGGAGGCTAGTAACGCTAAAGCGCTTATAAAAAATTGTGACAAGTCACTTAGGGTGAATTAAAATAAAAAATGACTCAACTGACCTTCAATATACAAGAAGATACAATGACCCTTACATTCGAATGAGCTGTCGTGGAACAGTACGAAACAGTATAAAAGCAGCCTAGAGCCAGGAAAATGGGTTATGGTGCTGGCAATGAGAAACCGTGTTGTGATTGTCACCTTTTGACAAATAAAATGGCACCAGGTCTTCGTTTTGAACGCAGCAATGGTTTCAGTGGAAATCGTCTCGCTTGATATCAAGTTCCCAGGTCGTAGCACTCATTGGCTGACGAAAAATTCTAAAGTCAAATCGAGTGCGTTCGTTTTGTGACCTCTTAAGGATGGCCACACATGTTTTTTGTGTTGTCTTACTCAAAGCAATCCCCCAATTTGAGGGTAGAACCGTGACCCCAGATTATCCTGAATGTCCAGCGCAGGCTGCAGTGTAAGACAAAGTTTCTATGTCTAAACTTTGGATATTATGCAGTCAACTTTGAATTAATTTCAATAACCAGGTCTTCTACACTAATGTAGAGAATAAATACTCGTCTTGAAATTCGAAACCGATTTCAAGCGACGAGAAACAGTTTTTCACAGTGACTCTGATTTTGACTTGACTGGTCCAGTTTCATTCACCTGATTAAGTGTAGTTTCTTGCGTTTTAGCCCCATAAAGCAACCAGAACCCATAAGCTTTCAAACATATCATCAAACATCTAAAATCTTCAAATTTACTTGAAAAAAGGTACATGGAAGCGGTTAGATTTCGTTGAGACAAAACCTTACGCAGTTGAGGATTGTGAAAGTCTCCAGTCCCCTTCATCACAAGTTCGTTAAGTCCTTTTAAATTATTTTTCACCCAATTTTCTGACTGAATTCTTCGACATATTTGTTTAATTTAGTGTACTTGAATAATTTCTATCCATGCTCAATTCCTGAGACTTAACTTGATCTAATCTGTGACGTTGGTATGATTGGTAGGTGCCACAAGCCTAGCATCCGAGTATACCCTGTCTGATCCCCACCCAAAGGTGTCGATCTGTAATTAGAAGCTGACGACAAAGGACGGGGACGAGTATTCAAGACGAGCCACGGAGCGACCAATATGATACTCAGTCCAAAAAGAGAAGTCAGTTATCGGAGATGAGTGTTTTGAAGGTCCTGGGTACAAAAATAATCTTCAGGGAGAACCTAGTACAATAATAAGCTAAAAGGGAGTACTGTCTTTGGGAAGAAAGCAGCTAAATCTTTGACCGGACGGGACAAGCCGCAACGACGTTGGGAGCGCGCTGGAAGTCGGGAGTCCAGGTCCTCAGTCGACCTTGTTATTGATCCCTGCCCGTCAAGGTCATCCAGGAAGCGGCCATTGTAGTACAAGGCAAAACAAAGGAAGTGATCAATTATCTTAGTGATTACTATTTATTTATTATTATTTAATTAAATATAAACATGATGATAGTTATAGATTTCCATGATCCGTTCTACAAAAACGGGGAAGATTCGCGGGCGCGCCTCTTAAGGGGCACGTTTCCAGAACATTCGGCGCGTCACTCACGTGCTTCTATCCCACGTGCCTCTTCATTGCTCCCCCCTTCAAAAAGGGACGCTGTCCTCAGCAGCATTATCCAGGTCAACGATGGATCCACCGTCGAAGGGTTTTTCGACCTCCCCCGCCACCGATTGTTTGCCATCGTATACCTCAGGTGTCGCAGTACCCCCGTCAGCAGGTACCACAAGGTAGTCCTCAACAGGAGGATTACTGGTCTCATATGGCGGACAGGGGATGCCATCCATTGGTGCCCCAGGCTTCAGCCGGTTGAAATGAACCGTAAAGGGTGTGGCATGCGGCCGGTCATGGGGGCGGATGAGGCATGTTGTATCTGATAACACCCGAGTGACGTCATGCGGACCGACCCAAGTGGGGTTAAATTTGGCCGGTACCCCTACGAGGGCCGCCTAATTGCGCTTCCATACAACATCTATCTCCTGATAAGGCGTCTAATGGGCTAGGTGGTCGTAAAACGCTTTCTGATGTTGCTGTCCTTCTTGCAGATGCAAGCGAGCCTTTTCAGACGCAATGCGCAGGGTTTTCCTGACCCGGGATGCATACGTATCGATATGTACAATCTAAGCGGCCGACGGAAGGACTTAATCTTCAGGGAGCTGCATCTCCCGTCCGCAGGTGAGAAAGAATGGTTTGTAGTGAGTAGTGGTGTTTAACGTGGATCGGTAAGCCAGTAAACAAGTTGGTCGAACTTCAATACAGGTAGTCGGTGGGTTACGATCGATAAATGCTTTTAAAAGGTTTATGAGGCTGCGATTGGTTCGCTCAACTTGGCCGTTCCCTTGCGGGTGATAGGCCGTGGTCCGAGTTTTCTTAATGTTCATGAGACGACAGAAGTCGTGGAGGACGCTATTCTCAAACGAGGAACCACGATCGGAATGCAATTGATCCGGTGCACCCCAGTGGCAAACCCAATGGTTGAAAATGGCACGGGCGACTGTCGGGGCTTTGGCATCAGGTAACGGGACAGCCTCAGCCATCTTGATGAAGAAATCAACCATGACAAGGATGAACTGATTACCATTATCAGGGGGGGGTGAGGGGCCCAACAAGATCAACGCCTACCCGCTCATTGGGATAGCCAGTCTTAATCAGCTGAAGGGGCGCCCATAAGGACCGACCAGGAGACTTAGAGCTGAGACAGAACTCGCATGCACGGATCCTATCATGAATGTCACGTTTTTGATTGGGCCAGTAGTAACGCCGGTGAAAAGCCTACTCAGTCTTGTGGATGCCAGAATGGCCTAAATCGGTGTGCATTCGGTCAATAACATCATCAAACATAGACAGCGTAAGGACGAGTCGTCTGGGATATTGGTCGCCGTCACGTCAGAAAAGGACGCCATTCTCAATTAATAGCTTGTCCCACAACCCGTGCATGCATTTTGTCTCGTAACGGAGGCCACTAAGCTCAACTTTACTGAGAGGTCGGGCATCGGCAACCTTGCGGTTATAGACGGGTAAATGTGGGGGTCGTCCCTCTGCGCGGCAGCCCAAAGAAGGCACTGATCGCTCTGGAGGGCGATAGTGGAGATAGCGATGTCCGTACACGTACAAGGACCTGCGAATTATTTGGAGTACGGGGAAAAAGTTGGCCAGATTATAATCTGATATATCTGGTATACCTTCTTTTGTCATTGTAACCACTCCCCAATAATCATATCTGCTCTGGCCATTCGTTTACTTTATCAAATCAATGCATCCTTTTGTTACAATTTGCTTGCCTTTTTTTATTTCTACGGTCGCAATAAATTACAAAAGGCAAGCGAATTGTAACGCGGTGAATCTGTAGGTTAGACTGATTACATCTTCCCGTGATTTTTAGATGATGAAAACGCTAAGTGATGATTAATATATGAGACCTTTGAAAACGCATCAAATGAAGCGAAATTTTAAACAAGAGCAGTAGGCCATGCTTGTGAAAAAAGTCAATCTCGGCAGTTATAGTTCACTAACGTGGAATCCAGAATTCCCAGTTTTGGTGCCCTCCCCATGTTCTTTCGTTCCTCATACTGTCAGTTCTGGAAGGATGCTGTACCAGCCTGTTGGTTAAGTGGCCTGGTTTGTAAGACTACGTAGCTTCCTCTGGTAAATTATACAGATAATACGAACATGAAATACAGATCGTGTTAGTGATTTTTAGTACGTAGACTTACTCCGATAAAATGGTAAGTTTTCACGAATCAGGTTAACCTTTGCACGTGCTAGCTGGAAACTTTTAACGTAAATGACAATAGCTAGTTTTTCTTATCCTCTCAGCAAATCAAAAGTCTATATGATTCTTAGAAGTATTGAGGAAAATATTTCTAAAAGGATCGGATGTCTTGATGATTCGCTAGAAGGAATTACATGCGTTTTTAGATCATTTATCTCAATTAAGAAAGAAAGCTGCTGACAACTATCTAGAGAATTATGTATGACATGCTGATACTAGTAGGATTTCCTCACCAGTAGTTTGAACTCTGGAGCTTTAGAATTTGCCTCGCCCATGTTCCATCATGACACATACGAGTGAACCTTTCCAGCTTTATCATAGTACGTTTACTTATATCTTTGGTCAGCGTATTTTTAGGGTGGTCGAAAACCACACAGGACACTTGCGAGAAAGATGTCTGTTTACCGGGAAAAAAACTTGCGGAATGCAACACATTTGGGACCTATTAGTTATCACGGTAACTCAGTGGCTTAGCCTTTCTATCTTAGTAATTCTACGGCACCAACGCAGCTCACTAATTGTGACAGGTATGCAGTAGCACAGCGACTGTATCGCATAAATAAAGCTTCTCCCTGTGTATTGATTAGTCGTGTCTGCTACTGTCCCTGGTTCACGAATTTCCCCTTTCTGCCACTGTCCTTGACGAAGGGGTCGTGAAGGAATCCAAGACGTCAGGTGAATAAAGTCTTAGTCCCGTCGATCGCATCTACTTCTTAATGAGTTCCTGAAATTCACATGTTCGTTTGTATTTGCACCTATTCATCCCCGAGTCTTCTGGCATGGCAAAAACGCGAGGGGCAACAGTGCAGTCACGCCCTCATCTCCGTTGTCTTAAGTTTCTTGACTTAAATCCGGGCCAACTAGCCAGACACTGTGGTTCTGAGTCTGGGAGCCGGGCCCCTTCCCAAGGTGGACTTCTAGTTTTCCTGGTGGGTATATTATCAGTGAATAATGTGTGAATGGAAATCAACACGTGTAGCCTGAGTTGACTCCCTGGTTAGGAAAGACGCCGCTCAATCTCATCAGGTCGTCTTGCTTCGCAAACATTGTGCGTAAAGAAGGGCACACATGCGGTGGGTTTTTGGAAGAAAGGAACTCGGGCATGAGGTAAAGCCATGTTTGACTCTGTAATTTTAAGAAAGCAGTTAGATAAGCATACAAAGTGCCTAATTATGTCCAGTTTGTAGCTCTATAAATGGTTGAATTAAGGTTCGCGCTGCTCGTGTCCTTCAACTGGGCTTGATGCTTTCCTAAGCGACCAGCAGTTTTTTTTATTTTTCATCAAACTGTAAGCAGTGGTAGGTTGACTATCATGCGTAAGTCGAGGTCACACCACCCAGTCAGCGCTTGTGTGACGTCACTGGCGGTTATTAAGGCTCTCTAAATTCAGAGCCTCGTTACTTTTCGGTGGTGCGGGGCCGAGGCAGTTTCATAGAAATACGGAGTAAGTTTTATCTCTGTGGCTACCCTTTGAGAAAGTATTGAAACAACTCTATTCTTAGTATTATTATTCTATCATTCCCTCACCCATTCACTCTCTTATGGCGGTACCGATTTCCGGCAGTTTTTTTCTGCAAACAAGTCTTCCATTTGCGCATTTCAATCCACTATACTTCTCACCAAAGATATCTCACCAGATATTTGTATTCCTAACCAAATTCCCCCCATTATCTTCTGACCTCCTTTCAGCTGACCGAGTTAAAGAAGATCTGCAGTGAGCTGGATCTACCGACAAGCGGAAATAAAATTGAACTGGTTGAGCGCATTGTATGTCATGATGGTACGTCTACGATAGGTCTGTTTGATCGTTCGTTTTATTTTTTGCGGGTTATGTCTGCTTCTCAGTGCAGATGAGTATTGATACTTGTTAGACCGTCGCTTTTGATGATTCCCATCGTATGCTCCAAAACAAAGTGGTGCAGGGATGGTGACTAGCGCTGGAAGACTAGATGCGTCTATCTCACTCTATCCCCACTCCGTCAACTGTGCCCTGTGTCAAGACAAGATTTAAGGAAACTGAAGATGGACAAGAGCGCAGGTGTATGGCATGGCCTACACTTTCGGCATATTCAGTCTCTTAATATAAGCATAGAGTGATAAGTCGATCAGTGCTCGTAGTACTAGCAATAAGTGCCTTAATATTTTGCGCACTTTTTCCATGCTACTAGTTAAAGTTGTAGTAGTATAAGTAGCGGCTGCAAAAGCAGTACTTGTTGCAGCGGCAGTGGTAGAAGTAGTAGTAATAGTATTAACGAGGACAGCACCACCAGATCTAATCGAAGTACTAGTATTAGTAATAGCATTAACAGCAATACAAGTGAACTACAAGTAGAAGCAACAGCAATAACAACCGTATTAATACTAACCGGAGAAAGAGGTACGTAGGTTTTATTTCATGTCCATTAATCTCACCTTATAGTTGGGGTCACTGTGCATTTTTATAAGATGCTTCAGCCTTTTCCCATGTTGTTTCATCGAATGCAGTTTGATTCCTACAAATTCATCCTTTTTATATCGTCTCACACTCGAATTTCACTTCGTTCCTAGTCTTTCTGGTTACCTGGATGTGCCTTCTAGCCTTTGAAAAAATAGAATTCATCGTGTGTCCTGTACTGCAGAATGAATATGCCCGTGTTTTTGCGTCAAACGGGTTGACCTTTACCCTGAAATAGTCATGTTTGAGGAGAAGGTACGATCGCTGAAGCAAAAATTATATTCGCCTGACGTTTCGACATCCAGAGATATCAGAGATATCAGCAGACGACAGTAGCAGAAGCAGACCAAATGTGTTGTTTACCAGTCCCTGTCGTTAAACAGTTTACAGGATAATGGACGGATTGCGTAATAGATTGATTAAAACGATGAAATTTTAGACTAAGCCCTATGTGATACCCTCTTAATATTTCATGTGCTCATAATGCTGAAACCGCAGAACCTGTCCTGATCCATGCAGCCTGTCAGACCCGCATCCCCTCTCCACATCAGGGTAGCAAAAACGTAGTCTGAACGTAGCCCATTTCTCCAAAACGCTGTTAATAACGATTCGGTTCGGTTCCATTAAATACCACCTTGTCCAAGTGTTCTCTGGGCAGGCGTTGATTCTGTTTCATCGAATGCTCTCGCCCCCTACAGACAAGCCCATTGTGACACTGTAGCCAGACGACGAGGTGGAGTTGTTGGACAACGTGAGTGACACAGCGGAGATCGAAATAGGCGCCTCTCTAGGCGCCTCCATGGAACCGCCCGTCCGCGAACCTATCTCACTGCCACCGGCACCGGCACCAACGTCCACGAAACGGCAGCAACAGCCAACTCGTGGCCTCAAACGTCGAGCAGAGGAGGTAGTGGAAGAAGACGATGGGGTTACTGTGGCCATTAAAAAACATACCCTAGTTTCTCCGCCTCCTACCGTTAAACCACCAGCTTCTGAGAAGTCTACTGAATCAACACCGGTCTCGCATGCCTCATCAAAGGAAGAGGCAAGTCTATCCTTACGTCATTATCTTCCAATTTCACTGTCCTATTGAATATTTATCAGTAGTCTTAATATTTCTACTTGAAATAAGAACAGTTGATACCGTCGAGCTGACCTCAATTGCACCAAATATTCAATACACATCAGGTTCTTTAGATGCAGATAGAATAAGAAAGAACTAGGCTAAGTTAAGGTGCTATGTCCCCATTCAAGAGCATTATCTGGTATGCGGGACCAAACACTGTAGATAAGGAAGTTTCAAAATCAAAAGGAATCACAAGTAAGTTTTTTGACTTGACAATGTGAAACTGTCCATGTACTGGATATGCGAAGTACTCCTTGTCATCCGAATTTGGAAACTGAGGAATTCCAGGAAGAAGAAGATACGACCGCCGGCAAAAGATTTTGGACCCACCCTTCGAAATGTCATTCAGAATCTTTGATAATGAATAAGGATGAGAATCTGAGAGGTTAGACGATACGATCACGATGAGCCTTGCTACATTCTGTCCTCTTTGATGACCATTAATAACGGGTTAGATGGTCTCACGAATACAACGTTTCTTTAAGTGGTGTTTTAATACTGCTCTTAATGGGATATATCGGTTACCCAGTCAGCCAAAGCAATTTCACTTGGAACGAAACACAACTTTAACTGCAGGCACAGTGGAACCTCTTGCACTAATCGGTGTATTTCCTGAAGTTTATTATTCAAAGGAATCAAATATTTCGTTTGAAACAGTTAATTAAATTTTATATTTACTGAAGCGCTATTAGGTCTGTACCGAATTTGCTCACACTAATTAAACTTCCTTACCATCGTGGCAGTGCTGGACTGGTTTTCTAACTCATCGCCAAATCTACGGACAGAATGGACTATTTCACGGTGTCTAGCAACAGATTAGGGCCACACTTTCTCATTTGTACTTGCTACGGCTGCGATCATGACTTATCTAGCCGGCCTCAATTATGTCCCGCGTGGTGCTTCTCCACGCGCGACGGTCCGTGGCTTCAGACCTGGACAGTTTGAGCCATTCTCTTTGCCAGCGAAGGAGACCGAATACTCAAGGTCACAAACCACTTCCATGTCCTGACGGATTGAGTCGAGCTAGGTTTTGAGTTGACCCCATCTGACGTTTCCAATTAGGCAACGGTGTCAAGTCGAGGGCAGTAGCACTGAGCTGTTGAGGTTGGCGACGAAGGACGTGTCCAAACCACCTCATGCGTCTTTCCTGAATGGCCTGGGATATCCTTATGATTTTGTGACAGCGGGTGCGGACTGGGGCCGCAAGAACTTCTGCCAATAAGCGCCCACTTGAGGTGTGCTGCTGTCGTCTCGAGAATATCCTAGAGGGCCTCTACATTGCTACATACTTTGGTTAATTGTAGCTAGTACTGCGTAGGTCTTCTTTCCTGGCCAGGTGCCATCATTATGAATTTGATTCCATCTCAATGTATGTTCTGTTAATGAGTAAGACGGGTTGTCGAGCACAGGATCAATTTGTTTGTTATTCTGAGTTTTTGGGCTCTTGCGAGAGTCTATCTTCAGCGAAAAAAAGTGTCCATTTCTCGGTTTCTACAGCAACCATGCAGCTACCCACAAACGAAGCTGTGTACAAACGCTTCAATCAATTTTCGGCCTGTATTGCTGCCGACGAGGGCCACTATCTTTGTGCCTGCAAAGTTAACCTCGTGACCCGTCTCGTAGTTGTGGGCTGCCATTTGCGACAATGCGTCACCCCGTCTGACAACCAATTTATGTTCGTTGTGTGCGGGTAATAGGCATGCGTTCTGTTTGCCATATATAGTGACAAGGGCAGCTTAAGCAAGGGATGCGATACACTGTCCCGGATTTTTCATTGAGTTTCATCCGGTTTTTTCCCTACGCGGTTGCGCATGGTAGCCTAAAGATGGTGTACATTGTCGCCGCCTAGTCCCGCAACTATGCGCTTAGTCGCTTCAGAAACTTCTTTAAGGGAGAGCATGCCATATCCTCGGTGGTTCTTCTGTTTGGGTCCTCCGGGGCCGTAAACGTAGGCATCGGTCGGTTTATAAATGCTTTCAGATAACCATGCCACATGAATTGGTTACGGAGATGTCGGGCCTCGCCTACCTTTTTCTCCAGCATGCGGTACTGAGTTTAAATCAGTTTGAAGAGCGTTCTTACACAGTTTCGTTTGTGGGCACCGGATGGTTGCAGTGGAAGCCTGGGTCTCGGATGAGAATTCAGTCAATCGATCTGGCTCTGGCATACATCACCCTCCGCAGGCATATCCGCACGGCCAACACTGGTGATTAATGACCTCCTCTCCCCGTATAACGGTTGATTGGTTCCTGTTCCCTATAACTGTTGCTTGTTTTTAGTGGACGCTTTTATCTATGAAGATGGAGCCCCGCGAGAGCCCAAACGTTCAGTACAATAAACAGATTGATCCAGTGCTCGACAGCCCTTATTCCCCATTCGTGTATGCTCTGTGTTTGCTGTGTACATGGCAACTTTAAATCGATAACCTCGTCTCGTGATCACCAGTTGGTGTTTATGTATGCTGATTGGGACATATTTCCAGGTGTGGTCAGAGTAGAATGCGTCAAAGCTGGCACATGGCTTTCTTAGACGACTTCTACTATTCTATTCTGTCCTTTCCTCGGTGTGTACAGGCTGAGTGCTACACATACCTAGTCGTTTGTCGGCTGTCGTAAAACCCACTTTAAAGCACATACAGTTCTGCGAATCCTGCAAACAAATTTCAGGACGAAATTTAACTGGGTAATTTAGCGTATATCTGGACAGGTCATTTTGGGTCAACTGAGTGAATTAAATAATAAGAAGGGCTTTGGTTTGGAAAACTACTGTATTTCCTTTTTTAGTAGTTTCTTACAATCCTTGCCTGTCGGTCTGTCCGTTTTGTTAGCGTATTGCCCTGCGTGCTCAACGTTTCGGTTGGCCGGCTGGTGTCGCGGGACCTCCGGCCAACGGATTGAAAGAGGAGAAGATACTCCAGCGAGCTAAACGCTTCGGACTGCCAGTGGACAAAGCGGCTGTCTCACTTTCTGATGAGGAGAAGCTGAAAGCTCGCGCCGGGCGCTTTGCGGAGGTGGCTAGTCTCAAGGCCTCTAATGTGAGCATCCGGCAATGTTTTTTTTTTGTTTTATTGATAAGCAGGTGGCTACTGGCATTGATTAAGCAAGCATTTTATTTTGTCTGCTCAAAAGGAAGAAGAGGAGGCGAAAAAAGCCAAACGTCTGGAGAAGTTTGGCATAACGCCTGTGACAGCCGGTCATCCGCTGACATCAAAGGAAGAGCCGGAAAAGAAAAATGCACCGGCTGCTCGATTTAGTCTGACTGCGGGAGCCGCGGCAGCCGTTACCTTCACCAACTCCTCCTCCGCCTCCTCAGTGGATCCTGAGAAGTTGCGAAAACGTGCCCAGCGCTTCGGCCTGACGCCCGGTCCAGCCTAGCTCACTCCACACACACACACCCATTCGCCCGTGGGCCCCCCCTTTGCTGAGGTTTTATATTGTTTTAAAGTGAATTTTCTTTTGTGCACTCACTTGTTTTCCCAACCCTCCCCTTGTTGTGAGTTTTATGCCTTTTCCTTTGATGCAATAAAGTATTCATAATGCCGTTTTTTACGAACCGCACTCCTAGAGAGCTGTTTCTATGTTGCCTTTGGCGGGGGGAGTGTTCGTCCAACTGCAAAACGCTGATTTTGGAGGCTCAGTTAGGATTTCAATGAATGGTGCCTCCTCAACGCGCTGCTCGAAAGCTTCAGAGTTTTGTCCACCTAGTTGGCTGGTTTATTGAACGTTACAGAGGAGAGTTTCTCTTATCCCAAACAGGTTAACACAGGTTGTTGCTAGGTCACTTAATTTAAAATCCAAATCTTCAGGCATCAGGTTAAACTCTTTAGCTATATTTCCGAACTCCACTGCTAAGTTAATGTAGGGGCCTAAGTAGTGGTTGTACTCGGATCACTACAATCATCAGGTTGAAGGTAAAAGGCAAGAGTTAACCAGACCTGAGCGAATTGACTGTCTGTTGTGTGGGTGTGATGAGAGTTGCTTTAGTAGGATCGTGAAGCAAGTTCAAGTGGTTTGCTATTGATGCATTGCAAGCTGTCCGAGCGGATGTTGCGTGCAAAGGACCCCTGCTGCGTTGGCCAAAGGGGTGGTGTGTGAAGAGGTCCTTTGGTAACCGCGATTGCTCGGGCACGCCTGTGTGCGCACGTATGTCTGCAAGTGGAATTCGGTCAAGTGGTGGTCTTTGGGTCATCATATGCAACAGGCGCGTGCAAAGACAAATGACGTTGGGCGACGCGAGGATTGCAGAACGAAGGGGAGGGGGGACAGACGTTAGTGGCTCTCCGCCACACTAACATAGCTGTAGAATCAAGGTTTGATCGGGAATATCTGCGTGGGATGAACGCAATGGGTGAGTTAACGATACCGTCCTCCAGTTAGCCCGCATCGCAAAGGACGCAACTTCGAAAAACTATCCTATTTTGAAATATTAGCAGATACATTTGCGAGCTTTCGATAAATTCCCTTGACGTCTGTACACCTACAGGATAATGAAGCAAATAAAATATGGTGGTTGGTCAAAAGATGTAGCGTCGCTGTTGTCACGGGGCGGGAAGGGGGTCGGCCAAATTGAGGTCAAAATGTCAGTGTCTAAGTGGACCGTCCGCCAAGACAGGTGATAAGGTGCGCGCAATTAAAATTAAGGACTTGTCCATCTCTGGGGGGGGCGGTTTGCGAGGCCAGTGATAAGCCGTGTGCGGTTGTGTCAGCGACTGAGCGCTGTCTAAGTAATTTTGAATAGTTGGAGGGTGCTTTTTTGATCACTCTGCCTATGCAGCATCTACGCAATGGTTTAAGTCTACCATGTGCGCTAAACAATCATGGCAGGACTGTCTCCAGAGGTTAATTCTGTCTTTGACTTATCACAGCAAATTACCTGTACATTTTCGGTAAAACACCTTTACTTTTTTACGTTAAATGCTGCCAAAATAAGGACGCATATCCCTCAAATGACATTAGCAACCTGAACGAGTGGAGTTTATGTTGATGAATTTTATTCCATTACGTACACTGAAATAAATATATTTTTTTTAAATTTAATATTTTGATCGCTTCCAGCACAACTAAATATTCGAACATATGTGTACGCCGGGCAAGGCACACCCCCGATCAACAACCGGCAACTGTCGGACATTCAGACCACCACTGTTTCTGCAAACGATAAACCACTCCTACTGGCCTTACCCCGTCTCTTCCTAAACGGGACTTGGCGTGATACTTGTGATGCTCTGAACACACTCACGACTTAGACTCCTACAAGGGTCTGGACGAGGCGGCGAAAATAAAAGCCGTGCATATACTGATATCTTACCGTAAGTTTAAAAGAAGTAGAAGTATATTAATCTTCAGAAAAAGAAAAAGTGAACCATCACTGCAAAAAGAAGTTTAGCAGATTCTCCTTATGTTTTCTTAACATAAGCAACATTTACATCATTTCCACAAGAGACCTTCCGGTAACAAATAACGCAGATGTAACAAGCATAGGTTAATATTATGAACTTAAAACTGGAAATCTTAAACTCTAATGCGCCATCAGATATGGACGTATGTTTAAACCAACTGACTGAATAAAACATCAGCGGAAAGCATTTACTACAAAAAGGTTGAAAATGACGTCCTACAAAACTTTCAGAACCATTTTCGGTGAGGATGTTCCTGCCTTTCAAATTTGCTGATCTCACGTTAGGTCTGGACAACTGCTTTGGAAGAGGGCTTCAAAGTAGACGTAGTTTGCCTAGACTTCCACGAAGCCTCTGACATCGTGCCTCATCGATGCCCTTTGTATAGAATGAGCATCCTTGGCATCAGAGAGGAACTTCTGAACTGGATCAATAACTTTTTAGTCGGTTAAAACGACACCTTTGTATTTGGAGGATAAAGCGGACCGGGTATTTGTTGTAAGTCGTGTTTAATAAGGCTCCGTCTTCGGTCCTTCCATCTTCATCCTCGACGTTAGTGGCAGCCCTTCGAAACTGGATTGTGCAAGATCATGTTTAAATTGATGTTTTAACTTACCATACTAACATCCTAGGTACTAGCTAAAATGCCCAGACACGTGTTTCGCCGGTATTCTGCTGCTGCTTGACACAGATGCGAGGGGTTCGGATCATCCGTGGGTCCCCAAGCTTTCACTGTCTGCTTTCTGTTTGATATACGGTTTTTTTAAGTTCATGTTTTTAATTTCCTGAGAAATTAATTTGTGTTTGCGGTATATATCAGTGTATTTAAGGTCTATATGTGTAGATCGAAAAAAAAAGACGTTTGTAGCTTTTGACAAAGGTTTATTTGGGAAAGTGTTCAGCACCTTCCCACGACTTCTCTCTTCTCCTAACAAAACATGGCCTGGAAGAACTTGCAGTGTTAGGGTTAAGCTTATTTGCCATGACACCCCACAAAAGGCTGTCCGTTTAGCATGTTTAGATAGAAGATGTTGACATCATTTGAGGAATGCTCGCCGTTGGCTAGTAAATATACAACTCTGACGGCATGTTGTTAATGTCTTAAAAGGTGAACATCAGCGACGAAGAAAAGATCGATCTGGCCATTTAACCATCACCAGACAATGGCATCCAACCACAGATTTTGGTACCGGTAGGGTTTCCAAGTAGGCTCCTTGAAAGGTCGTTGCGAATTATAGCCAACTACTCGAATGTTTTAAGCAGGTGAATTAGCCATAATCTTCCAGTTTTCTACACGCCACTCATCAATCCAGCAGCGATTTGATGATGGCACTGAACTGCAGAGTGACCCTTCGAAGGTCACCGCATACCATGACCCCTTAAGTCAGCATACTAAGCAAAATTAGCCTTTTAAATAACCTCGGGAATAATCGCTTACTTACAAATGTCAAGTAGGGTGATTTCCTCAACCTTCACAATTCTGTAATGTGTTAACCATTTTTCTAGTTGGTGCTGGTTATACCACAAGAAAATGTTCCCCAATGACCTCGCTCGAGGTTACGACACACTCCTCCTACATGCACGCGTTAGCCGTTGGTCAAGCGGGGGTTGGCAATGATATTGAAGTATACCTCAGTGTCTTCTCCCGAGGTTTGAATACGCGACCAAACTTGTCCTCCAAACTTTTTTATTTAACAGGAGTATTGCGATCGTCTTTGCTCCCTGACCTGCCCCGACCAACCGCTCTCCCAAGACCAGGTGTCCGTGAGCCTGTGTGGTGCTTTTTACATGCTCCCCAGGTGGCCCCACAAGGAATCCCTGCCTTTGTACCTATTAAGGCTCGAGCCCAAGACCTGTTGGTCACAAATCCAGCATTCTTAACACTACGCCGTGGGAATAATGGTCTTTCCAGTTCAGATCAGAAAAATTGATACACTTTGACGAATTCTCACCGATTGCTTATGGAACTACCCTTTGGCCGGCATGTCAGCCAGCAATCGCTGACAATTATCGCATAGTTTCAATAGTGGCGTGATGATTGCTCCATCATCCGACTCACCGACACTGACGTTCGATGAGCTTTCAGTCAATTGCTATTGTCAATTACCGTTAAATGCAACCTAATCCATAAAATAAGCTGATTAATAAATTCCGCAAATATTCCCATGGTTAATATTAGAAGTCAGTTTTTTGGCAAACAATTGTTTAAAGCAACTCTTTATCAGAACAAACATTTGCAAGGGAAATAGACGCTGTACATAACAATAAAAGTTTAAATAGGTAGAAAAATCAATAACTATCTAACACGGGCGCTAATTGGCCAACGCAGAATATGTCAGTTTGCGAATGTAGGCCATGTCAGCGTGTTGGTTGAGGGATTGTTGCTTGTTGGGAGGAGCGAAATCCTATCGCCGCCTGGTGTCGGTTTGGGCCATGGAAGTAACAGAGCTTGTGTCAGAGTCTTCTGACAATACAACACTGGATTTGCTAGCCTTATAGCCACTGCTTCGGCTGTAGCAAGCATTCGTTGGCGTAGGCCTTTGGTTAAATTAGATGGTGTCCTGTAGACCACTTTAAAGGCTTCGTTAGTATCGACGCGATGGTTCGTATCGACTAGATGTGCGAGACTAGCACTCGAGATCGATCTAGTTTCACCTTTACTTAGCCAGGTCGGTATGTGCTCACGTACCCTCTTTTCGAGACGCCTCGTTGTACGGCCGATGTCTGATGAAGAGTTGCTGAAAACAATTGTTTGCCAAACAAACAGACTTCTAAGCTGATTAATCTTTTAAACCGGCATTCATGCGTCCAGCCTCATAGCCATATGGATGGACAAGAAAACACCATAATTCTGACGTTTGCAATGTGAAAATACCCTAATTAAACAACTTTCCTCGAATGTCTGAACTAGACCTAGGGAAAAAAATTCCTGACAACCTTTTTTGTAAAAAACATGGTTACTTACAGTTTGTCAGTAGTAATTTAAAAGTGACAAATTTAAACTTCCGTATACAGGTGCTGACTACGCCTTCTGCTCATTGATTGCTGAATGTATGCGCGTGGGGTAAATAAAGAAGCAAATATGGACGTGTCCATGGATGTATTTGGCTGAGAAGAGCTAGCATAAACAGTGAGTAGTTCCTTTTAGGCACATAACTGCTGATATCAGCGCCTCTTTTATTATATTTCTGGGTATATAATCCGGAGGAATCATAATGCCCCAAATGTTTTGCTGGCCAATTATTTTCATAGACAGAACAGTGATGGAATACCTTGGTATCACATGGTCCATGCTCTTATTTCCGAACAAGTGTAGCGTCAGGTCTGCAGCATGTTTTGCCATGGTCCTCCATAACAGAGCCTTAGCACAATTCTCTTGTAATGCCAATTCGGAAATAAATTAGTAAATTTTTGAGAGCACTGACAAGGCTAAATGTAATTCAGTTGAAATAATAAAACTGACTTTATGTGTTACATAGAAGACTACAGGTACTCGAACATCTGTAAATTCATTCTTTCTTTCGGTTCTATTGAAAGTCATTGAAAAGCTTCGTGTGGAGGACATTTTGCCGAGACCCATGAAATGGGGAGTACCCCTCTTTCTGTTTAGCCATTGGACCTAGTGCCCCGTTCAGGGCAGATATACTCTCAGGTAGAAATCTTGTTGCACACTCTTCTTCTGATCCGTAAGAAGTATTCTGAAGGTGTGCGTCGTACTTTGGTGTGCTCTGTGGACTTTCTGAAAAAAGAATGACGTACTAACGTTAGGTTTTCAAATCCTTTGAAAATTTGCTGTTTATAGCATGCTTATCTAAATGTGGTGACTCACTACGCGCAGACGATCATCACACTAGGGCTCATCGCCGCCAGTGTGTGCACACGCGTCTGTCTAGCCACTCCGTATAGACAGTCAACTTTCAAGGCCATCTCACAAGGACATCAATGTGGTGACTGTCCTCAAGCCGAGGCAACAGGGCCATGCCGCTCTAGGGAATGCAGGGGCACTCCGACAGACCAATTATTGCTTCTTTTTTTCATTCCTTCTGTGCAGAATCTACCATTCCTACCATTCTGTCCTCCCATGAATTCTCTTCACCAAGGAACCACACATGAAGATCGCAGTTGCTAGGCTTTAACCCATTTAACCCCCTGCGATATTAATCGGTGATATGGATTAGTGAAGTGGGTTTTACGATACGCTTACAGATTACTTATCCCACACAACGACAAAAGGAACTGGTCTAAGGAGACTTCTTACAACATCTTTTATTAGAGCCATTTGTAAGCTCTTCCTTGCAGTAAGTACAATCCAACCTAATTTGTCTTCCCTTACTGCTGGTTTAAGGAACCACCTGCTGTGGACACCACCACCCTTCAACAGCACTACTTTGACAAATTATGTAAGTAGCTCCAAAATGAAGATTAAGATGCGAAATATCAGTGATAACTTTTGGCTAGTGACGCATTGCAACTGAACTTGCGATTTGAAATATTAAATGAGGCAAGCATGTTTGGTAGTACAGTTAAATCTAAAAATGAAACGTTCACAAGCGATATTATTTATGAGGGGGATGAAAAATAAATCATGGACCGCTGTCTTATCTGGTGGGCTCAGAGCTAGTGCACAGCTCCAAGGGGCTCCCTAGTGAAAATGGGTAACCGAGGAACTTGGTTTTTGACATCGGTCTGCTCTTCACAGTTATTAAATCGGAAATGCATACAAACGATCCTTGGCTTTGTCCACAACTAAGAGTTATTAGAGAAAAACAGGAACGCATTTGAGACCTAATTCGTTATAAAGTAATCTGAAAGTGTTCATGAATGCTAAAATTTAAACATTCATATCCAAATTAAGTCCTGATTTCATGTATTAGTCTAAGCTACTAGATTGCTTATGGTGCGGGCCTGTTTTTGTATAATGAGGTCTAATGAATTACAAAACTATATGATACATTTATCCGGAAACACGGAGGACCTTTGTAACTAAACTAAATGACTTCAGATTTTTTTAAATGTTTTATGTTAACGCGTATATATGGCAACTGATTAAAAAAACCATATGAAAAATCATAACGAAGGAATGAAAATTTTCGCGTTCCAGGTATTTGCATGGATAAGGAAAAAGGGTTTTCTTGTGCCAGATCAAGTTGTTTATAGTCCCGAGCTTTTTGGCTCATGCGGGAGCCCATTGTGAGCGATAAACACGTCCATGAAAAAGAAGAAACACTGATAGAGGGCAGGTACCGATCAACCGTCAAACGTGGGAAGTAGGAAACTCATTGCTCACCAGTATCGGCCGTGCGGATTTACCTACAAAGGACGACCAAGGCGGGCACTTGCTCGAAACTTCTTTTAACTGAGGCCCAGACGTCACTTAGTTTGCGTTCTGTATTGCCGCCAGCGACTCCAACAAGCGTCCAGTCTGCTTTGCGTAATTTCTGGCAGTTTAGAAATGGCATGCGATGCACTAAACCAGGCTGTGTATTGAGGTTCAGCCGGTCTTTTATTACCATTACATGGTTGAGCATGACAGTCTTGGGACTGTGTGCTATTTAGACGTCTAGTCCTGCAACGATGGGCTGGATCGGTTATAAGGCATCCTTGATGTGTAACCGAACGTGCCATATCTTTTCTGGTTTTTCTCTTTGACCCCCTCTGGGGCCGTACACTTTGGTATCGGTTAATAAATGCTTTCCGATAAGTATTCCACATGAATTGGTAGCGGAGATATCGGATCTCACTTACCTTTTACGTCGTTTAAAGAGCCTTGCTACATAGCTACCTTTGTGGCCAACCGGATGGTTGCTGTGGGAACTGATGATTGACTGAATCTTGGGCCGTGGATGACAACTCAGTGAATCGTTGTATCGAGCTGGAGCCTGCCTACATCGCCCTTAACAGGCATATTCGCATGGTCGATACTGGGGATTAATGAGTTACCTTCCCCTTTTAACTTCTGCATGTTTTTGTGGACATTGTTATCTCGAATGATGAGTAACAATACAGGCCCAAAAGCTTGAGATTTATCTGATGCCTAACAAGCCTTTTTCATATCTTTGAAGATGATCATTGCTTTTAATTATCAATTTTTACCTCAGTTAATAGCAAACATTACTATAACCGAAAGAGCTGCACGTCGTTCATGTTAGGTAATGTGTGGACATAAATGTACCCACCTTTCATGCGTAGTAGTTAAAAGCATCTCTGATATAGCAAGGATACTAACAGAAAAAAATTCAATTTTTTGTCTTCCATATATAGACTAGAAGAGAACATAAATTCGTTTTTCGAATTCCAGTACTAAGATTATCAAAGAAAGTAATGGATTTGTAGGATACGAAATAATAAGGCTGGATAATAGAAGATGAAAGTATCCCAACGGTTAGAAACCGTTAGATAAGATAAGCCATGAAAGGCCAAAGTGGTATAAATGATTTAATTAAGTGCAGAGGGAGTAAAGTACGAGTGATGTTTAACTGACTCCCCAGATGAATGCAGTCCAGCCATGAGCGGGCCGAGTCCAGAGTCGCATTTTGGCGCTGAGATCGCTGCCTCCGGGTGTCAGCAACTGGCAATGAAGCCACCGGATCCGGGAGTGTCAAAGCGTAAGCAGGCAACAAAATAAGGTTCTTTGTGAAGTGGCCTTGAAAAGTGATTGGCCAGTTAAAAGAAACAGGCTGTACACACGTCCGTGACCTTAACCTGCCTTTGACACTCTCTGGTGCGCACGTGTTTAGTGGACACTTGCTTCGAATACAAGGTAACTACAGTTTGTTAGATTTACCGCGTTTACCCTCCATGAAGGAAAGGATAAATAGTTCCATTACTTTACTAGAAATGTGCACTTCTCAGAGCAGGTTTTAGGAAGAGGACGACTTGCAGGTCAAGTTCTTTTACGCTAGTACACGTTTTTAATAAATTTTCTTGTTACAGTAGTTGGTTAAGACCATTCAACCTTCATGATTAAATTTGGTTAGGTACTTAAGCATATATTTGGTAACACTATTTTGATTCATTGACTTGATTCAATTTTGCGAAAGCCATTTATTTAGGAAAAATCATCATTTTAGTAAAGTTTACTACGAGAAAGATTAGTGAACTTTGAGAAAATTTGGAGAAGTCTTATGTCGAAGGAATTTCGTATGCTACTACAAAAAGCATAACCAAACAGCTTATTCATGGTAAATATACGATGAAGGAACTGAAAAAAAATGAAAAGGTTTAAAAGATGTCCCTCCATAGTTGAAAAATTTTGTCCAAAATTGTCAGATTTAACTAAAGCCAAGTTAAATGAATCGCATGTATTTTCAATAACATTTGCGTTTTTTTATTTAAAAAATTGTTTTTCTTATCCTGTTAAATCCTCTTACACAAAATGAAGTAGCAAGAAAGTTTTCGTGGAAAATGTTTTTTTTCCGCACCATTGTCTATGCGCATAAGCAAAGTGCTGCACATGCTGCCGTCAGTGTAATGTAAAGAAGGCTTTTTGAATGTAAATGAAGTAGGAATATAGTTTTTGTTAACTCTTCGTTCTCTTCTGTGTGATTTAGAAATGGAACAGGTAGAATAATCATACGTTTTTCAAAAATGTCAACATATAGCCATTTTGTTGCATTCGCAAGCTTACAACAGATCGTGAAATTACCCACTTATGCGGAAAACAATCCGTTATAATAAAGAAAGTAAGTTCTTTCATATGCAGTCAAATTTATTTGTTTATTTTCAGTTGAATAAATGTATTTTTTCTCAAAAGTATTTAATTCCATTGCGGAATTACCTTGAAGAAAGTTAATATACACAGGAATTTGTCAGCCAATTGCATGCTGAAAGCATTTTTTAAGCGATTACCTTTGAGAGAAAGTTTTTTTTAATCTTAGGGCTAACATTATCCGAATTATGTTGCTGATCTTACTTATTCTTGACAATGTGCTTTGATGTTTTTTAGGCATTTCTTAATATAAGCAACATGGCCATCTTCATAAACAATCATATCAAAAATACTTTTGGTTTATGCTCTTTATATATAACTTATTTTAAAGGTTCTGTTGTAAATGTCGAACAGATGAGCAATTTATCATTTTATCAACGAGGACACTAAAAAAGGAAGAAAATGATGACACTTTCTTCCCCTCTATTCAATGAATACTAATACACTAGTGGAAATATTTACAGAATATTTTTTGTGTGGTCCGGTCTCATAGAATGGGCCGCAACTTTAGAATAATCATCATTTTACTGCACCGCTGCCGCGTGTTTGGTGATCGTTTCTTGAGAATTCTGCCAGTTTATCCGACATTAAAAAGTCTTTCACTACTTAAATGTTTCTCTCCATTCCTCATATTTCTTGTTTTCTTTTCTTGTATGAATAACGGAAACGCTCCTGGAACGTATCCACATCTGTCTTTGGGTATTTGAGCTTTCTTTATATCTTCAAGACGTTGTAAGGAAGTGTGAGACATATCGTAAAAGTTGTTTATCTTTATATGACGCCTCCGAAACACTTATTAAACACTGCCTAATTAACGAGGGAACGATATATAAATGGCAGTCTGAGAACTCTGGGGCCATCCATTTTTATGTGTTATGGATCACTTTTTTTAGCCCTGCTGTGCGTGCCTGGACATATTTTTGTATATCGCACCAGTCCTTCATCATGACGTATATTCGGTTACCATTATTACGCAAATTACTTAAAAACAATTGCAATGGTTTAGCAAGATAATTTATCAAGTCAATACTTTAAGATATGAAGCAATGACTTCACCATTTTTGGCTTGGACTTATATGGAATATAATAAGAACAAAATTTAAAACAGGCGTATGCTACTGTCACGAATAAAGCCCGTCGTATACGCCTGCATTAAATCTGTACGAACACGACGACAGTCAAATGTTTTCTTGAGTAAACCTGAACGTGGCCTATGTACTTTCATGGTAAGGTCAATCTGAAGCCAAAATCACCATCTTAGCTGCACTGGTAGTCTCACATGTTCTTATAGGCAGACGCACATTTACCTCAAACGTTGAAACCACGCAACCCGCAGCCCCATAGAAAGCGGCCCTACGCAGGCCACACGTGTTACGTCAACCGTGAGGAGCCCCCACGCGCGACACAACCTTACGTCCTCAGCATGCTCAGTCTCGTATGCACGCGACGAGAGAACGACGAGATAGCTATTTGCACCCCATTCCCCTACGGCAAGAACTATGCAAGCATTGCACATTACTGCACCTTTTACCCTCTATGCTGTTCTCAATTTTATGGTTGAGGACTAGTGACAAATGATCGAAAACGAATTTTCAGTATTCGAAGTAAAATGAGAATTTTTGCAGAACTACCTAAAATGACAAACGAGACTAGTGTGGCCATTCTTGTCTTATGAGAGATCGTCAGTCATTCGAATTCGGGACCTGTTGGCCATGTGCGCGTTACCCTACCGTTTGTGAACGTTTAAAATGTATTTGCCTACATTGCCTTCGGTTTGAGTGGTGCCGTAGTTAAGGAGCCGTTATTTAAAAGAAGCTCGTGCTTCTCGGAAGTTTCTTTTGTATTGTTGCATAAACTCTGTAAGAGTTGAGTGTTTTTTTTTTTATTTAAAGCTATCATTTCCTTAGCAAACGCTTTTTAATGCCTCATTTTTTAACGCTTTTCTAAGACATTTTGTTTTTAAGGCAAACAAATTTAAACAAATTGTTAGTACACAGTAGTTAAGAAATTCATGGATAAATCAGAAAATTGCAAAAGGGGAAGTTAACATAACTGCAGACGAGGAGCGAGAGGCTCGTCCATTCGAAAAACTGACATATACGACTCTATAATTGCTGCAAGTAATATTTTCACGTGTAAAATTATTACTATTGTACCACGGCTTACTGGCAATACTAGTTGACAGGATCCAGTAGGTGAAGTTGAGAAAATAGAGCCAAAATGCGAAAGGAAACTCCTCAATCATGGCTGTAACTCGTGATAGAAACGTATTTGCGAGAGAGGCTGGTATGCTGCTCGTGGAAAACCAGGGTGAGCCCATCGCAGGTAATGCCTATGTCTTAATGGTGAAACATGGTGGATGCTAAGACGGCGGAGTCACAAGAACATTTCAAATAGCCGGAAATGTGACCATGCTTTTTGCCAGATCCGCCAACAAAGTGCCCGATGCAGAGAAACTCCGCCGCGGTAGTCAGACTTAAACTGCGCGTCGTATGAGGAAAAGCGTAACAATGCCGCGTAGCTTATAAGCACAGGTACGATAAAAGCGATTGCCAATATTTTGGGGAAAACCTTGTCAAATTTACTGCCCCCATTTGTTTCGACCCTGATGCCCGCAGCGAGCATTTCCCATCTCGCCTCACCCTTGTCGAAAGAATTCAATAAGCCTTCTTCCGGATGCGAAACCTCGATATTTTCTAGTGCGGTCCGTTTACATGATCTCTAGGCTTTCACGCCTGGTCATTTGCAGTTGGCTTTTTTCTTACTTGAAAATCTTAGGAAAACATTTTGCATGCAAATTTTCCTTAATTTGTTTGATGTAAAATTTCTTTTGTCGGTGGTGTGACGCGCAAACGGGAGTTTCAGATTGTCATGTATAAACAGTCACATCTTTTCTTGGCATTCGTCATCCTTTTTTCGTGAGTATTGCCTCGGTGATATCGAGCAATTCATTTTCGTTTGTGCTTCTTCTAGATAAACCTTATTTTTCAATTAACATTGCTCATTTTGAACGTTCTTCGTAGAGTTTCTTAATAGGCCTGTTAAAATAATACTCGTTAAATGTCTGCTTGATATGGAATTGTACCTTTAACATACAGATAACATGTTTTCTGCCTCGTTTAACATGAGAGCCCTGCTCACATAAATCCTCATTGCAATTTCATTCTGAATAAAATTTAATAAGTAGCATTGTAGAAATAGCCAACATTACGTTATTCGCGAAGGGTTCTATTGCATACACCCCCAGCTTTGGTGGCGTTTGAGCAACAGGCTTGTAAAAGTCCTGTGTATTTACGGATTGGTAATTAATTCTAAAGGCTCGAACGCAAGGCCTGTTGGTCAAAAATCCACCATGCTTAACATTACGACATGGACTAATGGTTGTTCTGGTTCAGTTTGGAAATATTAGCAGATTTTGAAGAAGTCACACCGACTGCTTAAATTAATTATTATTTTGGCTGGCGAACAGCCACTGAATGTTGAAGAGTTCTAACATTGATTCAAAAAAAGGCGTGATTATTGCTACACCATGAGGTTATTTGTCGGTCGCTGCTTATTATTTCTACCAGTTTTCGGTAAGTATGGCTTTTTCCGCAGTGAAAGTCAATGGTTCATGCCATACGGTAGTTCGTATATAATCCTTCTCGTCACACAAGGCAAACTTCAACTATATTTTTTATGTTTTGAATGATCCACCAACGACGGAACTGTGTTGCCAACAAGTTGAATGATAAGGACGAAGATGAAGGATGTGAAAAGTCCATTGATTTATGTGACTAGACAGAGTTAGCACGCAATATGTATTTGTGCTCGTAGGTACACATGTTGCAAGTTCAGCATATTCATGATGATCTTTTTGGATCTAGTACCCAAGACAAACGCAACGTCTTTAAATTTCTGCCTTTCAATGTTTTTGATGGACAAAACAGTGATAATACAGTCAGTTTGCTTATGCTTATCCGTGCGGGTCCATCCAGATATATATATTACTGTATCAGCAACGTGTTTCTCCATGGTATGCCATGAGAGTCGCGGCCGAATCTTACTCTGTAAAGGCAAAGGAAAACAAATTGACTTAATTCTAAAGAGAATAGCTATAATTCATCAGATATATAAATGTCAAAGTAGACTAACACTATATTCCATATATATGACCACGGGTAATCGAACACCTGTTAATTCAGAATGCCTCTTTTTATTCCACAAAACCTCTCAAGAGGTGCGTATGGAAACAACTTCACCGAAGCCCATGAAAAAGGACAAACTTCCTCTTTGTAGTGCCAGTGAACGCAGGGACTCATTCAGGGCAGATATGCTGTCCGTTAGAAAAACGGTGGCACGCTGCTCTGCCAAGGGGTCAGACATGTTCTGACGGTGGCTATCATAGACGGCCTCGTCCCCTTGTCTTGTGAAACATGAACCACTTGCATATGTAGGACACGAACAAGTTGAATTTTTGACAGCTTTTCCTTTGCCAGCATTTAAAATGTGGCATATTTGTTCCATACACAGTAGCTTGCATGTAAGATGAAATGTTTAGAATATCTGGTTGTTAATTGTGTTTATTGAGTTTACTTGAAATGCAAAATAATATTTAGTACCAAAGATTTCAGTTCATATCACTATACGGGGTGAAAACCGGGCCACGTGGGGCCGAATTCAAAGATTTGTTTATATTCAAGAAATTTCCAACGCTTCTGAATGCCAAGCAAAAACACTTGTTGTTTATTTTTATGGTATAAAAGAAGATTAATACGAAAATTGAAAACTTTTAAAATACATGATCAAAAAACAGATAATATTGTGAAGAAGTGCATTTGACAAAGCAAAAGGATTCCCGAATTGCCATTTATGGCTTATAAGCCGTATTCAGCCAGTCATACCCGATTTCGAGGGTTAACACCCCTGCGGTTTGAAGCCGGGACCTTCGTTAATTGGGGTTTATCATTAATTAAACGGAGCTCCAATATCTTAACTCATATCTACATTCCTTGCCAAAATGAGCATACAGAGGCTAAAACCAAAGTACATTCAATCGATATACCCTATGTTACTGGTACGCTATATAAACGACACATTTTTTGTCGTAAAAAGGACCATTTGAAAGCGCTCCACAAGGCAATCAACCATTATTGGAATCCAAATTGAGCTCGAGAACAGTGTTAAACACAAACTCTCATTTCTGTATATTCTGGTGAGGGAAAATTCTGTCAAAATATTACAATCATCCGTTTACCGCAAATAAATGTAATTGGCTCTGAGCCCATGACATAAAAAAACACCTGCATAAGAAAGAACGCTCAAAATCTCATAATTCTGGCAAATGCTTTCGAGATATATACATATATATATATATATTGTTCTGTCATCACGGGCTGTCTGCTTCCCTTCTTCCTGTAGCACTGCAAAGAGACCGATGAAATTGGCTTGTCGTGTCTCCAATGTCATCCTCATCTGTTTGAAACTGATCATTGTGTAGACCTTGTAATGATCTTGTGTCTTCACTCACGTGTGCAGTGATCACCTGCGTCTGTCGTTGTTGCAACCTAGTGTGTTCCTGCGTCAACACTGGTTATCTCACCTGCGTCGCCGCTGTTGTAACCCAATGTGATCCTGTGTCAACACCGGTTATGTTCTCCCAGTGTGTGTTAAAAAGAGAAGACATGCATGCGTCTGTCCGCGTGTGACCGCATTCGGCTCCCGGTGAGCTGTGGCAACAGTTCGCCTCCAGTTAGCCGCCTGACTTCTTTGTCCTAGTCTAGTCAGCCCTTTGACGGTCGCATGATCTAGAGCGTTGTGTGTGCGTCGGATTGGTCTCACGTGACCTAGTACTGTCTGAAGTCTGGGTGACTTGTTCAGCTCCTGTAACAATATATTACTCCTGTGGTCTTCTAATGGGCCATGTTAAGCTAGCAGGTAGTCCCATAAGTCAAACATAATTCAAGCAATGAAAAAACAAATGCAGTAAACTAGAAATGTTTTGTGAAAACGTGCTTGAAAACATACTCAAACTTTGGGTTGTTCGGTACCAGCCATACATTCCATTGTACATAACGGGGAAGTATATATATCCAACAATGTTGCAAAAGGATTCTTTTCCAATGCATCTATACTTTTGCTGCCTTATTCAATTGGTGGTTTTGCATGAACAGACTTCCTTTTCATGTTAAACTTAAGGTTATCTAGTACGCCACATTTCCAAAGTTTTTGAAATTTGCTGTTTTTTTCCATAAGAGGTGGTATTAATTACAGCACCATGTATTTCTTCATAAATCTAAATATGCCCTATTGTGAACAAAGACCATTGGCTTATTGTGGTAAAACTTTGGGTACCGCATCCTGAACTGCATTTAATTAATAAAGAGTGCCTTATAAAAATCCTGCGCTTTATGATTTATACCACCTACCCTATGCTAGAGGGCAAAATGCAATAAGGAAAGGTAGCTAAAGCGGTAGGTGAACCTATAAGGACGGCCAAACATTGCCAAGCACAGTACAGGCGATCAGGTACCAGCGCCAGCCATAAAAAATCTCTACGGAGGAATTTTCCGCTAACACAAAACACTATGCAGGAGAGTCTGCCACTGTTCGAAAGAACAATTTTTACACATTTAACAAGCAGCTGGACTACAAAGCATAATGAAGTAAATAACAGTGGCAATCTTTTATTGTTGGCATATAGCTAGCTACGCAAATTTTTTTGATTCAACTTTCAATTCGCAAGGACGTTTAACTAAACAAAATGGGTGTCCATTTTTATTAGCTGACTAATTTGTTAACGTGATTTGACTTTCCTTGTTGATGAACTAATGGAATATGTGTCTGACATAACCCTTCTACTTACTCAAAATGTCCTTCTTCTGACATGTTAGACCTACGGGGAAAATAGGCACACATATTAAGAAATTAACGCAGTCTAGGTCTTTTTTTAAATATGTCCATGGGCTTCGGGTTAACATATTTATCTCTTAGGATGGAAGTAGCATTCAAACCTAACATATTGTGCTGTAAAAACAGTTATATTTGCAGTAATTGTTTAAAATTTGTATGGTTAATAGTTCGGAACAGGTGACAAAATACTCATTCAGAAAAACCGAATCAAGCGCCTAAATGTATTGTATATACGTAGGTCATAAAATAACCTTTATTTCTGCAGGCTTTCTTCATGTCTCAAGAGATGGGTAATACAACAATCGAAGTGTTGCAACATATTTTGTCTGTTACATTTAATGATAAAATACAGCTGTTAACTCTAAAAGAGAACAAATTTTTAGCATCATTTTTACATAGTCGTCCATTGCGTACTCTAGTCGGACAGATTTAAAAAAAACCGGTTGACTTATCGCATTTCGGTAAAAAATACCAAGCATTTAACACTTCACAGCAAAAACCAGGGTAGTTACACGTCCAGTTGGGTCCTTTAATTTTCCGTGATGGACTCACCTAGCTAAGTCATTACTACTAATTACACGTAAATAATACTAATCGTCGCGAGTACTTCTAACAACGAAGATATCTCAGCATTTTTCAAGTGTGGTAATTTCAATGAATTCCATTATTTTTTCATCATTAAAACTTAACTGTAATGACAGAGGCACAAGGTGAACTAAAATGAGGTACGACTGTTTAAGAGGACCTAAAATTCGCGTCGACGTTTAAAAAGACACTTTACAAGCTCTCTTGACTCAATTTAATTTTGTCACAAAATTCCACCAATAGGAGGAAGAATTTCCTTTTTCTTTAAATTCTGCTTAGATACGATGAAATTTCTCCTAGATTTAAACAAGCAAGCTGCGCAATAAATGATAGTTTTTTATTGAATTTAATTCTATTTTTCATATTTAAACGAGTATAATAATATTTAATTAATTATTTTTGATCACCTCCGCCACAATTACAGTAGACAACTTATCTGACGAAACATTGCAGATACGGGGGTTAACCACCTATTTGAAATTGTTTATTCAGTTTCTTGGTTTAACTTGCGGCTTTAAATTCTGTTTTTGAGGATTGAAGTCTCTATGAATCACTATCCTGGGGGTAAATATAGGCAGTTGTGGGCAAAATTCAGGGTTTATTGATCTCAAAATAGTTCTCTACGCTAGAAAAAAACTTCGCAAAAATTATCTTCTAGTTTTTATGTTGCTCTGTAATAGAACATTAATGAAGAGCAGGTACATTTTAATTATATCTGTTGAAAAAAAAGGAAAATTTTGTTTTTCGTCCTTGAAATTGAGGTAGGTAAACAAAAGAGATGCAGCACTACAGTCGACAAAGAATCGATGAGTTTAACAAAAATGCTTGTCCTACAAATCTGTTTAGTTTTGTATACTTAAGCTCAATGATAATTTTACAAGTAACCAAAATGTGTTTTACTACGCCGACATTTCTGGCCTACTTGACATTAGATGAAGTTTGCGTTAACCTATATATCTTGTTATTTGCAATGTTAACTAACTCTACCTAAATTGTGTCAAAATATTGGAAAAAATCAAAAACAATAATAAAACGTGGCACAGAACAGGCAAAATATAATATTGTTCAAGCATATTGGAACGTTTTTGTTTCAATCTGTTGTGCACGTTTAATCTAACAACGGTGTTTTGAAGTAAAACAGCGTATTAGTAACTGTTCTAGGTAACATAAAATAAAAGTTATTGCATTTGCAGCAGAGTTTATCCTCTTTGTTTAAGGTAAATCAGAAAACCAGTCCTAATATCCATCTTTAAGGAAATTCATTTTCCTCGACAATGAGGTGCCATGTTTGGGCGATGATAAAGTCATGATATACATAGTAAGCTATCTAAGAACTCATTAATTAGGTTACTGATTTTCAGTTTTTTCGTATTTTGAAGTTCGTGGTACAAAGGTTGAACAAAATCGGTATTTATGGAGAAACAAAGCAATACAGTGTAAATCGTTAAGTATTCAGCGGATTTTTTACAGCCAGTTGCTGCTCATTGCACTCAACCTCATAAGATTGCTTTAAAAAAAATCGCAGGGGGTGGGTTGGATAGATATTTTGAGGAGCCCTTAAGTCAATTTTGCCAAACAAGTTTAATAGAATGGAAAGGTAACCAAAACACGTTTTGGTGAAAAACTGTGGAAATACACAAGAAAATACATATGCAAGTAGACCTACTTGTGGCTGAATTGCAGGCAAATGCAACCTTTATGACGCACAGTACTCCATATGGGGTTACATATATCATATCCGATGTTATATGTCGAAAATTTTTAGGACGGTTCACGCAGTGCGTGACTTAAGTGATCAGCTCAAGATCTCATTGGTTGTTTGAAATAATTGGTTACGCGAAGTTTGGAGCAAAAAGGCTGACTAAAAGGAGAAATGAGTCTTTTTTGTGTGGACATACGTGATATTCCAAACACCTGGTCTTCTCAACGCCAATAAAAAAAACATATTATGTAACTCTTACCTTCTCTTGCAGCATAATCCGAAGAGAACGTTGTCAACACGCTCATGCTTTTAGCTCTTTTGACACTTCCATTTTACTGTGGGTCTGATTATGAGCTCGGACTGCAGACTCCAAATTTCACGCCATAAATATGGTTTTCTAAAGAACGCATTCTACTTCAAATATAGTTAAGTTTGTAAATTTTGATCCATTATATAATACCAGTGTTAATACATTAAGGAAAGCTGAGAAAGAAAAGCGAACAGCATTGCGCATATATAAAGCTTAAACAAAGTATAAGAAACACTAAGGGTTTTTGTTCTGGTGACGTTAAAATAGCTTTAATTTAGCATACATAATTTTAATAATTTATTTATCTTAAAAATAACATAACCACTTTCTTTATATAAAGGAACTTTCCTTTAGTCAATTTGTTTGCACAGATTTCAATCAGTGGATTTGTTTCTTATTGAATATCGTTAAATAGAGCCTGACAGAGTTTTCTTCGTTTAAAGTTTATTCATAGATGAACACATAGGGTGCGCTTTTGTTTGACGTTTACATAAAGACCATCAAAAAAGATATTGATAAGGATAAATGAATGCAGGTGTTTCACCGATCTCTTAAAGGAATAATTAAGCTCCTTAGCAAAGCGGATATACATTGTTCCTTGACTAGATCCCTGAAACATCTGCATTCATTTATCATATTCCCAATCATAACCAACAAAGCAGGGGACCCGTGGACTAGATGCAGCGTCTCTAGCGCTAAACCTCAAAGGCCCCGTGTTCAAATCTCGGGGTGCCAACCCCCGAGATTGGGAATGACTAGCTGATGACGGCTAATAAGCCAGATATGGCCATACCGGTCTCTCTTTGCTTTGTTCGATCCACTTAATAGCTATATATAGATGTATAGCATGAACCAGTAGAAAGCATTTTCGATAATAATTCTTATAAACATTGCCCTGTGGATTAAATTTTCAAATGCCCCAACCAGCAAACCACAGTGTCAAGTTTACCGAACGTTCACAGGATAAGCGCAATATAACTTTTCCTAAGATAAAAAAAGTATATTTGCTGTTTCGTCTTTAAATATTGCTTTGGTTAGATATTTGGCTGGTTAAAATCTGTATATTATAACTTCTTTTAAGTGTAATGACACAATAAAATGTGAGACTTTTTACAATTTCTTTAAATTGCCTGAAGATAAACGATTGAATTTGAGTTGAGATGAAAGCACTTACTTTTTTGAATGGATTATTTTTCGCATAAGTTGACTAATTCCGCGATTCGTTGTAAGTTTGTGAATACAAAAACCAAGTCACATATTTTACCATTTAGAAAACCTAGTATGCTTCGATCTGTTCTGTTTCTAAATATTCAATAAGCGGAACGTGTAGTTTATAAAACATATATTTCTTCATGAATTTCATTCAAAAAATGTCTTCTTTTCATTACGTTTTCGGCAACACATGCGCTCAATTAGCTCAGTAGCAATGTATGCAGTGTGGTTTAAAAAAATGGATGCACATTTTTATCTGCATTTTGTGTGACAACACTGCATAGGTTGGCTGAACATCTGTAAAAATATCAATCTCAAATCGGTTTTTGAAATAAGTGCCTTTTATTTCAATTTGGCTTTTCTTCAATATGAACAATTTTTTATTAAATCTTCCAGTTCAGAAATGAACTTCTTCTTTACCTATTCCACTTATTGCGGAGTTTCTTTATTGAAAAAAATCAATATTACTAAGCAGTTTGGTTAAGTCCTTTTTTAAAGCCTTATATGCTAGTTCGATATGAGACTATTACCAATTTCACTAAACCTAATGTGTATTATTCTAAAAAATCCTATCTGAAATAGTAATTTTCCTATGTAAAGGGGTTTTTCCTAATTAAATAAACTCAATGAACCTTAAGTGTTAACAAATATATACTTAAATATCAATCGAAATTTTAGCATGAAAGTTGCATGGTTATTAGCGACTTCTGTATTAAGTTATAAAGGAGTGTACCCGGACAGCTCAAGGAACACCAAAATTACAATTTCGGTATTTAAGTCGTTACTTGTCACTATTAAGGAATAACAAGGGTCGGAAACCCCAAGATTCCACCGCCATTTTGTTGCCCACTTGCTTGTTATCGGAAATATGATGAATATTCTGTGTTTATATGATCTATCTGATTATTAAGTTTGCTTGTCCAGTCGAACATTAAGAATCATAGGTGAGTGCACGCAGGCCTTTGCTTATATACATCAGACATACGCTGGAGTAGAATCGAATTCGAATATCGGGGATTTCGACACTTCAGATTGGTTATAGTTTGCTGCTGACGATCAACAAGCCAGGTGTGGGCATTCCACTCACACATTGCTTTTCCGGATCCATAACATCATATCGCATTAGTCGATATGGGACTGTCTGCACAGGCTGTAAATGGAAGCCTAAAAGAACAGCGAAACTGAATTGTTCCCCTAGCAGAATTTTGATGACAACTTACAGAACATAATCCCGATCTGAAGGGACAAAGCAATGAGTCCGTGGTGCAATAGTTGAGTGCTGCAGTTATTTACGAATCTTGCGTGATCTAACCTTTGGGTTTGGATATGAATGGCTGATCACTGCGAACAAGGCAGTCATGTCCATTCCGGCGTTCCTTTTCTTTGTTGAATCCATTTTATCTGACCCTCATTGTCACAATTCCTGGAACGCCTTAGGGAAGTGCAAACCACCGACAATGGTATCATGGTTTCATTCGATGTGACCTCTCTTCTAACTTCGATGTCGCAAAAACCAGAAGTAAACAAGGTCAGTAAGCTGCTCGAGAATCACTACAAGGGAATACATTCAGTCCAAATCTTTAACTTTGCCTGAAGACGAGTTTGCATTTTTGGGACAAGGTTCGAGCAGGAAGGGGAAAAGCCAAAGATCTCGCTACTCTGGGTCATCATCGCGGACTCAATTCTTTAAATATTGGAAGCTATGGTGTTCGCAAAATGTCATAATAATTGAGAAAGAAAAGGTTCATGAGGTCCATCAGTTCCTGAATTCTGTCTTATTTGAAATCAAGTTAACCGTAAAGACTAAAAACAACATCCAAATGTCGTTTCTAGACAAATCATCCATCGAACTGTCAATGGGAGCATCAAAACGACGGTGTATGGAAAGGCCATCAATGCATGCCTAAACCTAAGCTACTATATAGAGCACCCTTCATGCTAGAAAGGCGGTCAATTGCGGTCGTCGAACGCGGCAGACAGGCACGACCGGCAGCCGAGCAACTCAAATTATGTCTTGCCATACTATATATTGATGGCATTTTGATGGGAGCCTCCCGCCTATAAAAATCAGGGACAATAGCCATCGCCCACCGACCATAGGTGTAATATTCGAGGTCAAATGTGATTTGTGTGCGGTAGACTATGTTGGAGAGACTGGAAAGCGATTCAAGACCCAAGTAGCAGAAAACATGAGGGCAGTAAGGAGAATGTTCCTACTACGTTTGGTGGCGAAACACTCCACAGACTCTGAACATATTTGTCTTTAACAATGCTGGAATCCAGTGTCAAGGAAGTGAGCCTTTAACGAGCGACAAACTATTATTTTAGCACACCGGGACGACCTTAATCAACGGTACGAAGCTAACAAAATATAAGAATTGCTCGGACCACGTCTTCTTCCGATATACATTTCGTTGAATTCTCCCACCAGCACTTTTTCTCAGCAGTTTATAAAGCAATGGAAGCGATTCAGATTTTTCTCGTTATAATGTTAACTTAATATACAGGTGTGCCTGATTAACTGTATTCATTAGAGTTGGCAGTTTGGTTTTTTCTGATGCGACTGCGAATATATAATCTACGTACCGTTTTTTCGTACGTCAGATATTTTTCTTGGTGTCTAATTTGCGTAGCCTATAATTTGCTCATTTATATACTTTCTAGACTTGGACCCAGGACCGAGCCCATTTCTTCTTCATCCAATTGCCTGTACATGTTGTTGTCAAAAAGGAACTGAACATCCTAGGTGCATTTAAGTAGCAATTCACTAAGTGCACTTACTTGCAATCCTATGTCCTGGTAAATTGAGCAAAGAACTTCACATATTTAATCTACTGTTTCAGTGAATGGCACGTTTGTGAACAGGGAAGAAACATCCAGTGAGAACATCACTGTGCCGTTTAGGTTGAGCTCTTAAACACAGTCCCGTACCGTTTAACTTTCCGCGTAATTTAATAGAATGTTTGACGCAAAAAGGCGAAAAGGATCTGCTCGAAAGATAGCATAGAATTATAGCTAAAGAAGATTGAAGGTGTCTTTTGAAAAAAATGGGGATTTCAGTCGATTTAGCACAAAGAAACTGGCTAAAAAGCCAACCAAAACTTGCAGTCTCAACCGCAGACAAGAAGCAAATATTCATCAGAGTCACATTTCAAGGGGATGGACCAAGCGAACTTCAAAGCAGGCGCTTGAGTCAAACTGTAGCAACCACCTTTCCAGCAGCCAACGCCCATGTACTGTTCTTGACGACTTCCATCCTATACGGAGAGATCGAGGACAAATTGCCAGCCAAGACCATATCTGTAGGCATATATTCAACAACCTGCTCCTAAAGGGCGGGATATATTGATCACATCAGCTGGCGTCTGTCCAAAAGAGTACGAGAACACATTCCAAATAAGGGTCAAATATGGGTGTGAAAAGTTTCATTCTAGCGCTCCTGGTAGACGCAGCCCATCGGGTGGATGCAAAATGAGTCTTCCGAGTGCTCTACAAGGTATCCCTAAAGCTTCAAAATTTTTTGGACAGCTACGGCAGAAGCCGCTGCCATCAGGCTACGCCGACCGATCCTGTGCGCCCAAAAGGACTTCGACGTGGCGCCGCAGTTACCATGGTCAAAAACTGCTTATCAAACATCCAGCAGCTAAAAACCTCAGCCGAATACCAGTTCCCAATTATGCTGTGCGGCTTTTGACAGCCCTTTGTTCTCTTTCCATTTCCTCCCCGTCCTGGCAACGCTTATATTTCTCATCTAACCAGCATGGTTCACTAACTTAATTACCATATAAGTGTACAAGCCTGATAAAAATTATCTAAAAAACGTATGGTCGCTATTTCATCTTCTGAAATATGAAGTATAATTTTAAGAGGCCAAATGTGTTTAACTATGGAAAAATAAGAAGGCTTATATGAATTTTTAGGAACGTCCTTGAAATATAATAAAGTTTCTTATTAATATCGTTAACTAACTCCATCTAAATGTTGTCAAAATATACACTAAAATCAAGAAATCTATAACATCAAGCAGGAAAGAGAAAAAAAAAACTAAATTTAAGAATATTGGATGATATTTTAGATCCCTCTGTTTCGCCATTAAAATCTAAAAACGCTGCCCTGAAATAAAGGAGTGTTTTGAAAATTCCTCTCCATACGTTTAAGGAAAATCAAAAAACGGTCGAAATATACGATTTCATTATTGCCTGTGTTTTTGAAAAGGGTGTCGTAAACATATATTTGACATCAAAAATCTAATTGCTGCGCTTTTTGCGGAGGTAACCTGTTATAGATCGTGTTTTATTACTATTAGGCGCGTTTGTTCTCAGCTGTTGTTATGGAAATTCATTTTCCTTGGCAATGAGTTGACATGCTTGAGTGATTCTAAAGTCATGACACTCGCAGTTAGCTATCTAAGGAGGAATGTTTAAGAACTCATTATTTAGGTAAATTCTTTTAAGATATTTCTTAATTCTAATTTTTTTCGGTAAACAAGTTGAACTTTATTGGTATTCATGGACAAGCAAAGCATAATCGTGAAATTTGTAAATCGTTCAGCAGAATTTCGAAAACAATTTGCTGCTGGAGGCAGTCAAACTCTCGAGATTATTTAAGAAAAGGTGTGTCAAAGGAAAATTACTTTAAATATACACAAGACTAAATGAATTTTATAACAAGTACAATCTCAATTTAACATTTAAATTTACAACCAGCCTATCCCTGTGTGGCCGTCAACTTTTTTTTTCCGATTAAACACTGGGATATGATTTCCATGAAAATATTTTGCAATTAGCAATATAAATTGATAGAAAGCACGCAAAAATCTTTTCGTTCGTTGAAAAAGGAAATATTTACTTAGTATCCACATTGAAAAAAGCTACAGTTTTGCTGACCACATCTATTTTTGATACATTTAATGTGAGTTTAAATGGTACCGGAAACAATTAAATTTAATAAAAACTTTGTATTTTCACTTCTTATGCATAAGCTTGCCCTCCATGACCATTCCCATGCGTTTAACCTATTTGTATTTCACATTGGGCCAATAAATTTTTAATATTGCCATTACCTACGTTTGCATATTTTTGTGAAAATTACATTTTTTATGCTTGTAAATAGCAATTTCGAAAACAAACTATGACGGTTTTACTTTACACGTTTTACCTGTTCCAATGTATTGTATCAGACATTCCACTCACTGAAGTATTTTTGGCTGGCCAACTCACGTTGAAAAAATTGTATACTTAAAAAAAAATATCGGGAGACAAAATGCGTTTTCTCAACGCAACGTTATCTAGTCCTTTTATGGAGAGGTCAGCCATTCCAATGATAATTGATACACAAAAAGCACCGCCTTGTCAGTTTTTCCAGGCACAGTATAATTCGAAGGCAGATTGCTTGAATCTTAATTCCAGGATCTAAAATCAACATCAAACTCTGCCATATAAACAGGTGTGTTTCAGGACCATATTTTACCGTCTACGTACATCCCAGTGAACATGGCCCATGAAAAATAACGGTTTGGCTGAATGAAGGTGCTAACTCTACTAGTCACCGCCTTGCTGTTGCTAAAACTTGTTTTTCCGACAAGTCATGCCCCAGATGGACGAAGCAAACTCCATGTTCCAGCAGCGTTATGACCACTTAAGCCCCTCTAGTTAAAGTATGCTAGTTAAAAGACTGTCGAGGTCAATCGTCACTTTTGCGGTTTACATTGAAGCTTTTTCTGAGCTGTGTGCATCAGCTACTTTCTTTCCATATTTCTAATGCACACGTGTATGGGCGTGTCCAAAAGGCCGGTTGTTTGCTGATTCGGAGCTGCCTCATCTGGAGCTTTGGCTGAAGACCATAAGCACGTGGTAGCGGTAAAAAAGCACATTTTTTTAATTTTTGTTACAATTTGGTAAGGAAAAACGAGGGAGCTGCTGAGATCCACCAAGCATTAAGTTGCTGAATACGACTTTACCGAGAGGTGATATCATCGGAGTTTGTTGGACCATGACAGCAATAATAGCAAACCTGGTATTGCTACCACTCAGGCAAATATGTCTTATGAAGAACCTGCGACGGACTTCGAAATGCCATGTGTGCAATTGTCGTCTCTTAGCGTAGGCCATCTTCTCTCCTCAAAAAGTACATGCTAACGCATGAGCCCACACAAACCCACTTACACTTCAACTCAAAAAAGAACAGGCATATAAAAATTTGTGCATTGAGCACGAATATAATAGTAGGCCTGCGGCAAGTCTGGAACAGTGTCGACAATCAGAAGCATGCGCATAGTTTACCTGGAGCTCAAACCAATCGAGCTTCCGAAGCGTCTCACTCAATAAATTCGCTAAATATTTTCGTTAATTATTTCTCATTTTTTTTTGGTTGATAATAAAAACGATTATGAAACTAAAATATTCCATGCCGCTCATAAGGTTTGCGCAGAAGAGGAACCGGCAGCTAATTCATTCATATAATGAGTCCACTTTCAGTCATCTTCGTAATTTATGCGACCTATCTCTCCCACATTTTGTGTTGAGTGAAGCAGTTACAAGTGGCTTTATTTTCTCTCCTGATGCGCCGTGATGACGCAACACTACGGCCCCTCGGTTTCCAAAATCCCCATGAATGGATGCTTTAAGAAACATAGGAGGGGAATGACACAAAATGACATGACAGCCATACCTAATTAGTCCATGGATATGAATATAAAGTCTCTTAACTGTTTACCTACCGCGATACATTTAACGGGATTCATGTTGGTCAGCCCGTTGAATATGTTTATGCTTTCCACCTGTAGTGGCAAGATGAAAAAAACTGCTTGCTATTCACCACTCTTACAAAACTCAATCACATATAAAAATAAAATTTATTATTCCCTGTTAAAACAGCAAGAGGACCTACAGCTGTTATTCTTATACTGAGCCGAAAGCTGACCGTCACTTTTAATGGTGCCGTTTTCTCGCCTTAACCATGGCGTCACCAATTATACTGGCGTTAACATCAGCGCTTATTTTAATGAAACCCTATTTTACATGGCGTGTAGAGCAATAACAGGTCGGTGTGAATGGCCTCCCCTATTGTTGGTTCTGTCTGCTGTATCAAGTAGTCGATCCTCACCAAAAATCAGACATGTGAACCATGAAAAAATCCAATTATAACCAACTCGTGCCGACATGTCCAAAACGTTGTCTGAACAGCCAACACGTTTTGAACAAAACTCATTGTGAGGGCAATCCAGAGAAAACAACGCTTTATGAACACTGTTGTTTTCCAGTAAATTCAGTGGTTATTTCGGTTAAACGACTACACGAAAAGTCAAAATGCTGACTATTGTACCTGCATGACAGTTTCTGAAATGAATAAAGCCCTTTCAGGACGCTGAGCACGCATGTTAAAGATAAAAAAAGCTTCATTTGGGCGACTGATTTAAGTAAAAGCGAACCACTTCTTATTTTAAGAGGCCTGAACAGAAACACCTTTGGTTGCACATGTAAAAATACATATCCATATAATTTTGCCTCAGGGGAGCAGTGGTATTAGGCAATTTTGCGTGGATAATCATGGGGAAATACAGAAAAAAGAATAATTAGATAAATCATACAACGGACAAGGGTGCTGCAAGTTAAAAAATAGAATAAAAGTAATTGATGAGAATTTGGATTAAAGTCGGCGTCCAGTTTTTGTTAAGTTAGGTAAATGACTTAACCAGTTGCCTTGTGGGTACAACATTATGCCTTAGCGAAGCACAGGTCAATTATAAAAAAAATATATAGGCAGAAACCGTTTACCTACCTTGTGGTGCACAATTATTGTTGATTTATATCTGTAGACTTTCCTAATCTGTATTAACATTTAACTTATTACGGCAAAACCCGACTATCAAACTGCAGGTTTCTTGAATTTACCGAAAAATTGTAATCGTGGTTAGTTGTTCGTCTACTTCAACTAACATGTGGTCCAACTTACAGTTCTGGAGTAAGATTGGTATAGTCCGTGGCACAAAGCACCACGCACACGTTCAATCTACATGCAGAAGAACTTACTCCTACCAGCCGCGGGAATCAAAGTCAACTACATTTTTTTCACTGTACACTTACCTCCAAAAATGTTTTTTTTTACGTATCCTATTTCCTTACCCCTGAATACTCTATAACCACCATTTTTGCGGGACAAAATGCTGGGACAAGAAGTTTATGAGTGGGGCTACATAAGCTTCCTTTGCAAAAGTGTGAAATCAACTTAATTAAAAGTTTCCGAGTGCGATCTACGTTGAAGCTGTCACGTAGGCGACTGATACAGGTGATTAATGTTACAAATCATTTGTCAAAAAATTCGGTTAAATGAAACAAAAAGCTGGTCGGGGATGTTCGGCATTTTCGGTAAGCAACTTAACAATAATATGACCTTATATTTGAACACGCGACTCAGCTACTGGGCCTGATTATCCCTACTGGTTGTCAGTCCCATAAAAACAAAGCCATGTATCATACTTGCATCTCGATGAAGAACCATTAAAATTCTGTCATTAGGAAAATGAATAAGCGATTCCAACGCTTGAGGATGTAAACTTAAACTGGCAGAATTTAAATGCCTGCATTATGTCAAACGTAGTCCAAATAATTATGCGTTTTAAAACAAGTATATGTTGGCCAAAGCCAAGGTCCCAATACATTTGGAAGAGTGACTTTTGTCCAAAAATTAATCTATTAACCGTTCTGCAATAGCAGGTGCCCTGTAAAGGCTTGATCAAGATGATGTTGTCTGGTATTTTTTGCAGACCAAATAAATCTTCCTGTTGTTAGGTTGTTGTTTTGGTGAAATATACCTGGTTGCTGTTAAGTGCTGTGGATCTCAGATATGGTTTTATTTCAGCGGTCACTTTTAAGCCAGTAAAACAGTGGGAAGGTTCTGTAGAAAGCGCACTGCTGTTTGTAGATACAGCGAGTTGAAACAGTTGTATTGTAATGGCAGTTTTCAAAACATATGATTTGAATCAGCAACTAAACGTTGATTCTACAGTTGTCTGATGTGTGGACATAACATTTTCGCAATTCCCAAAAGTAAGCGGAAGATTAAACTAAAAACATGAAGAATTCAAAAATATTCTCCTCGTTAATAGTTCAATCAACGATTTCCGTGATAATTCACCATATGTTGAAAGAGCAGAAATGTTGATTGTAGTCGATTAAAGTAAAATTAGATGCGCAGCCATCTACCCCACTCAAAATCCTCATCGTGCTTAAATGGGTGACAAGACGCACTCGAACTGACTGACCGTAACACACAAAGACGCTTTCGTTAGCCACGTTTTACAATGCAGATCAGAAACACTGGATATTTTAATCTGACAAAACAGTAGAACTTTACGCTGGTCCTACTGCACTGACGCTAAGCAGATATCACAAAATTCTCAAGGAGACCGAGTCTGCCATTGCTGTCTTTATTTATACTACTGCCTAGAAACAGTGTATAGTAGATTTACTATCTCATGCAATAGCTGCCGGAATTCTGAAATAAGTTTTCGATTGGAACATATTAATTGCGAGTATTTGTAATAAAGGTCATCATACATCCTGATCTGAACATATTTTAGACACTTCAGGATTCCGGCGTTTTAATAAGTTTATTTTTGACCGCCAAGGCAAAGCATGCACTATGAAAAGTGACTTCATATGTAGTTTGCCTTTTGGTCATTAATTTCAAATTACTTTATAGCTTCAAATATAGTTCTTGGAAAACATGCGCGAAAAATTATTTATTGTACTCTTTTGGTAGAAAATAACCAAGTGAAAAAATGACGTTCAATCAGCATAATCATACTGCAGGTGGTCGAATAAGCATTTTACATTGTTGCAAAATGTTGCTGAGGCAATCGGTGAAATATGTTTATGAACATTTTGACTAAAGGAGAAATCATTGCTACAAAATTGACTGTTTTTACACAGCCTGAATTTAGAAAAGGTCACTACGACGCTTTTTGACGGGATATTTGATTAATGTTCTGAATACAAAACTACATGGAATAGCAAACGTATGTCGCAAATTCAACACCATATGCCAAATCTGCTCAAATTGATCCCCTCATCGAGTCGTAGTGAGCGTCAAAAGTATGACTATATAAATTTAAAAAAAGGACATTTCTGCAGTCTGCTTTATCTATAAGAAGTAATCAGTCTAACAGATCAATAACCACCCTTCTGGTTTGTGTCTTATCCCAAATGTGAAATTTCTTTTTGTAGAAAATAAGTCAATTGCAATTCGAATGCCTATTTTAAGCTAACTAACTCTCAACAACCATTTATCTCCAGGTGGTCATAGATCCACGATTCTAAACATTAAGAAAAGGGCTTATGTTTTTCTAGTTCAGGTGGGAAACATTGACATATGTTGATGAAGTATCACCGACTGCTTATGGAATTACTCTATAACTCGTATATCAGCCAAAAAAGATTAACGATTTATCACATTTATTTAATAGATCGTGAGTATTTCTTGACCATTAAGTGGTCTGTCATTTGCTGCTTATTATTTCTACTAATTTTCGTTAATTTCGGCTTAGTCCACAGCAACAGTCAATGCTTCGTTCAATCCGGAAGTCATAATTGAAACATCGGAGTCATATAAGGTAGACATACGCTGACTATATTTCTTTTTTGATAAGTGTCTTCCTCCAACAGTGAAATGCGCCGCCTACTACTTCAATGCTGAAAGACTGCGCGCGACGTAATATAACAAGAAACATCTTAACCCATCCACTGATTAATATGACAGGCAAGAGTTAGCACATAATACGCGTTTGTCTTCATAGGGTAAAATTTGGTGTTTATCCTGCTTGGCCGTATTGTGCATTGTAATATGTCGGCAACTATCTTTGAAGGCAGTTCGGACATATTTGTGGAGCATCATCGTCATTCAGCATCAAATACCGAAAACACGAACTTAAAACTGGGCAAGGAGAACAAACAATTATCCATGCTACATTTATATATGCTTTACTACTAATGAATGAGACACAAAACAACAAGTTTTGCACCTTTGGTCTATTAATATCCCTTAAGTTCATAGAATTATGCATGCAATTTTTTTTTGCGACCAGAAAACACGAAGGAATATGAATTTTTTTAAATTTTTTTTAAGTCGGTAAAAAACTTTCTTTTAAAAAAAATAGGTCTAGTGCTTTTTACGAATTGTAGGTCTGCATGCATTCAAAAGTGCCAAATTCAACTAACTAATCCTATTTTCTTATTTTCTTCTACGTGCTGGAGTCGAAAAGCATATACGTTAAACCAAAATTTCCCGTTGAAAAATTTGGATGGTTAAGGCAGGACAGGACGATTGGATCTGAGATTTCATCACCCATCATGTAAGTATGAAATCAAAAATTGCTCGTTATCTTCAAATACTACGTACTGATCCAGGCCGATAATATGTATCAGTAATTCGGCATCAGGAGAAATCCGCCTGTCCAAAGCTCATGTATTAGTGACAGAATTTGAGGCTTTTGGGCAGGATGTTATTAGGCCCTATTTCTATATCGAAGAACTGACATGAAAAGTGTCATATTATATTCAAAAAAATATGTCGTGCTACTTAACATAAATTTTGCTAAACCTTTTTGAATTAAGGGATTTTGATCGTATTTCTAGTGTATCGGGGGCCATTTTCATATGGTAGAAGGTGTGTGCGGATAATGTCTTAGGTGGTTGATTAATTGAATGGTTTTGAAAATATGACACACAAAGACAGCTGCATTAAAAAAATGTTTTCAAACAGGCTTATTACGTAAAAACATTAAAGAAATATCTTATGTTGAAGGTTTTGGTAGGCACATAGAATATACAGGGTTTCCCAAAAAATGTTAACGCATTTTTAATAATTGTGATATTCGGATTTATTATAATTTTATGATATAAAAAATGTAAAACTCTTTACAAGCATCGTTCTTTTGTCTTCCAACTGCACGATCTCAAACTGAAATCAATTTAATCTAGACAAAATTGACAATGCAAAACAATGGAATCATGCACACTATAAAACAATTGCATTTGTATTTGGATGCATTCATTTTCAATAGCTTTTCCCTTTCTCTATTATCTGTAATATAGTAACAGTTCAGTGGGTTAACAATACAAATATACTTCTGAATACTATTTCATTTTTGAAATAAATAAATTATCAATAACCTCAATATGACCATGGCTTAAAATGTGTAGACTATTTTAGGGACACCCTGTAGTCATTATTTATGTTCAAATGATGGCAGCCATTGAAAATTTTAAAGTCGTTATTTGATTTTCAATGATGATCTGCACCTTTTCTTAATCTAAATCGCAAAATAATTGCAAAAATATTTGGCGGAAGGCTGCTGTTCTGTGTGTACAAAGAATAGTTTGTTTATAATTGCAGATTATAATTCGATGAAAATTAATGGCGAGAATGATTTGTATGGCCACGCCGATGTTGAGAAACCAAGGTCCTTCTGTCTTCTGGGCACGTGGTAATAAGGGGTGTTAATTGTGGGGAGTAAACTGAGGTGTAGACGGCAATAAGTGGAAATAATAATAATAGAAATAAGAGCCAAAAATGGACCGTTGTTTTAATAATAAGATAAAGAATGTCTTTGGTTCGAAAACTAATGCACTACGTGAGTAAAACAATCGCTTTTCCATGAACAATAACGAAGACAAAAATCAACAGTACGAGAAGACAGAATAAGACAAGGGTGACGATATGTAGCATATTGCGGAAAATGAAATCAACCTGTGTAACGGTATCCTCGGGGGTTAAATTTCAGCGGTTTTGTCAGTGCATTTAAAGTGCAGGGAAAAATGGAAAATGAGGGCCAGAATTTTAAAGGTCACATATAGTCAGGGACCACTACAAGCCAAAGGGTAAAGGAAGGGGTAAATAAGCGCTCAGTTAACGCTTCAGTGACAATAAGTTAGCCGGAAAGCATGTTATTGGTGCGAATAATCAGGGAAGTGATTATTGAAGTCAATGGAAGCGGCAAACTGATCCTGCACGAGTGGCAATCAATGAGAGGTAGGCAAGATTGCAAACTAGCAGTATTAAATGTGCGCGTCGTATAATTCGTTTTGGCAGATGGCACGTTACGTTACATAACCAGAAACATCTAAGCACATCCTTTAATTTATATTACAGGCAAGATATAGCACGCAACACGCGTTTGTGCTCGTAGGTGTAAAATTATCGAGTTAAGCATATCCATTATCCCCTGTTTGTATGTATTACCGAAAGAAAACCTCAAGTCCTCCAAAGTCTTCACTTCAATGCTTTTGATGTTCACAGCAATGATGATGCAGTCAGTTTGAGTATGCTCGTCTGTACCAGTCTGTCCGGATATATTGAACGCTATATTGCAACGTGTTTTTCCATGGTTCGCAATGCGCGTCACGACTTGATCATATTCTGTAAAGAAAAAATCGAAAACGAAATCATCTTAGTCCTTATGAGAATAAATATAATGAAGCAGACATATTAAATGCCAAAATAGACTAACTGTATATCTAATATATAAGAGCACGGGTAGTCGAACACCTGTAAGTTCATAATTCCTCTTTTTTTTCCTGTAGACCTGTGAGAAGGTGTGATTTGAAGATACTTTGCCGAGTCCCATGAAAATTGACAAACTTCCTCTCTGTACTGCCAGTGGACATAGAGACTCATTCAGGGCAGATATGATCTGCATTGAAATATTGTGGAATGCACTTTTTCCAGGGCAATATAATTGATTTGTAGGTGGGTATCATAGTCCAGCGTCGTCACTTGTCTATCCGAAACATGAAATTCTTGCATGAACAGGCATAAACATGTGATGCTATCTGAACAATTTCCCGCATTTTTCTTATACTTAGCTTATTTTGAGGTCGGTTTGGCAAAATTCTTACAAGATGGAGTCAGGAATGAACAAATACGAGTTCGTCTTACTCTGCAGGCATGTAAACAAGAAGTCTAAAGAGACTGCGAGCCACAGTTTTCCGTATAGACCTTTGCAATTTGTTTCTCACAGTAAACACTGCGCAAACATAAAAGTCTGATTTAGAAAATGTCTGCTGGGGACTCTAACACCGTTTGGCAGAACCATTTTTCCAAATTTTTCGAATAACTGCATTACAAACACTGACGAAGGAGATAAAAGTGTCAATTTTTGTATGTTTGCATATATAAAAAGACACCAGCATGGATATTATTTTAGATTCACACACAATTAAACAGCAAAGGTTACACTTAACGGGCTTTGGTCATTTACTCCTTATATACTGACTGATACTGACTGAAACTGCCACCCATTGTTCAAGCTAGCTAAGGTGGCGACATAATTCAGCATGTTTATCCGGTTCAGTACTAGAAGATATTTCGATCATGATAACCTATTAACGAAAACAAATTGTCCTTAGTCCAAAATTTTAGACTAACAGAGAACATTAATGAAAGAAAGGAATTCCCTTAATTACATTGACAATGGTGGTGATGATTCCTTAATAATATATGGCAGGGAGTCTGGGCTAATCTCTTCATCTTCAGGAATGGGGAGAACATAACGCATGACCTACAATTCGTGCAACATTTAGACATACACAACATATTGGTACTCTTTCGCTTATTAATGTTGATTAAGGTTGTAGCAATGGTCATTGTGAACTCTCTTTTGAAGACATGATGGTCACGATGGGATACGATGATTGTTAACGCGCTTTCATCTCACCACTGAAAAATATAATGAACTGCAGATATTGTCTACTGAAAAGTACGCCTTGTTAAGTTGATTTCTCTGCCTTCATAAATGAAATTATATTTTATGGCAAAAATAAATAAATATACAATATATTGACTTTTTTAATAGAAAAACACGCCTCCTTAATTTTTTGATACGAGATCGCTTATATTTTGGTTTTTAAAAAGGTTTCTTTATTGCCAAATAATTTTGTTAACCTACTGACTGCAACACTTTAATTCAAGGTTTAAAAGCTGCACGTTGCACGATTACTTATTTTAGCAGATTGCGCTTTTGTGTACGGTTTGAGGAAGAAGTTATATATTTCTTAATAATAATGGCAAAGGATGTGGAACATGCTGTTTACATTAAAGGCAGCGTTAATAAATGATTAACTTAATATTGCAATATAAATTTTGAGTTGCAGCTTTATCGGACAGAAAAAAATATCCTCTATTTACTTCGAATCTACTTTTTTTACGATTTTTTTCCAGTGCAAAACTGTTAGCAGTAAAAAAAAGCTCGTTAAATAGCCGGCATTCTTTCATGATTGAAATGTCTCCAGAATGAAAACCACAATAAACAATCGTACAAACTTTTTTAATTGTAAATTATCGAGCTGTATTAATCTTTTACATACGTCCAAGAATTGTATGCCGTTCTGTATACGTCCGTAAGCTTGTTCAATATTTATAGTTTTTTATTGAGTTGGCGGCGTAGAATTTAGGAAGGCCTTTTTGATCACGAGTTTAAAAAATTGGTACCTAATATATTTTACAAAATAATATCCTTTTAGCTCTCCAAGTATATGGAACAATAATTGAAACAACAGTAAAACTCCAATATATGAATAAAAACACTACCACGTGAAAATGGTAAAAAAAACTGATATTATTCGCCTTAATTAACTGGTTAATACACTGCCACATACTCACTACGGTTAAGCTTTTGGAGCAGGTCACACACCAGTTCTACTCAAAAGGACGAAACACGCGGCATTTTTTGTTGTATAGTAGAAGTCGGTCAATGGGCATTTCTTTCTTCTAGAGGTCTCTTTGTCGTTGTAGCCTTACGTGATATACTGCTGATCGGGAATATATTAACAAAGATATGCACAGGCCGATCAAAAATTCTTTCAAACTAAGCAAAGTACGTGTGGGGGATAGAGTTCCTCAAAGTGTGACCACCTGTAAGGCCAATTCCGGCCAAGTCAAAAAAGCCGAAAGTAAGGTATGACAGCATTTGGGCTTAACATGATACAGAACTGACTCCGGCTTACTTGCCTTCATCCGCTGAGCATTACCGTTAACACTTATTGGTCGGACAACACAAACAAACGCACCAACATCAGGCGCAGTAGGTCCAACACGGGTGTCTATCAGATGGGTCAATTGCACTTCATCGAACCGCAGTTAATCACTGCCTCGGCACCTGCCATTTGCTGTCACTCAGAAATGTGCCAACACCGATTAAATAGGCTGCCAAACTAAACAAAGTTAATGTGATGGTCAGAGGTCCCCAACGGGTGACCGCCTGTCAGGCCGATTTCGACAAAGTTAAAACAGCAGTAAAGGGCGAATGAGAGCATTTTGTGGTAACTTGCTACAAAAATGTATCGGGCTTATTAGCGTCCATCAGCCGAGCAAACCTTGAAATCCGGCTGGTCGGACAACGCAAACAAACTCACGCGCATTCGGCGTATTTTGTCCACATTATATGTCTCTTTGATGAGTCATAGGCACTTAATCGATCCGCAGTCCATAAGCGCCTCACCACCTGACATTATCTAGCTTATAAGACGTCACCAGCCAAGCATAAACTTGAACACCAGCTGTTCGGACAATACAAACAAACGCACTCACAGACGGTGTGGTTGGTCTACCACTGGTGTCAATCGAATGGGTCATAAACACTTCACCAAAATGGTGTTTACTCAGCGCCTTGCCACCTGCCATTTGCTGTTTCCGCTAATTGGGTATTTATTTACTCAGGCATGTGCGAACAGCGATCGGAAAGGCTTCCGAACTAAAATAAGTTCATGTGGTTTTCAGAGGTCCCCAACGAGTGACCACCTGCCAGGCTGATTCCAGCAAAAACACTATAGCAGTAAGGGGCGGTGAATGACAGATTTTGGGCGTAACTTGATACAGAATTCTCTTTAGTATAGGTCCACCACTGGTGTCTATCAAATGGGTCATAATCACTTCATCGAAGCGCGCTTAATCACTGCCTCGCCACCTGCCATTTGTTGCCACTGCTGTTTGGGTATATATTTACTCAGAAATGCGCCAACACCGATCGAATAATCTTCGCAACTAAAACATGTTCACATAATGGTCAGAGGTCCCCATGAGCGACCACCTGCCAGGCCCATTCCGGCCACGTCATAAGAGTTGTAAGGGGCGGTGAATGACAGCATATGAAGGTAACTTTAAACAGAACTGTTTCGGGCTTATTAGCCTTCATCAGCCAAGCATAACCCTGAATAACTAGCCTTTTGGACAACAAAAACAAACGAACAGGCGGCGCAATAGGTCCACCACTCGTGTCTATCAGATGGGTCATAAGCGCGTGATCGAACCAGGTTCATCAGTACCTCGCAACCTGCCATGGGCTGTCACTGCTGATCGGGTACATATTCATTCATACATGTGAACACCGATTGAATAGTCATCCGAACTAAACAAATTTTATGTTGTGGTTAGAGGTCACCAACGGGTGAGCGACTGCCAGGTCAATTTAGGCAAATTCATTATAGCAGTAAGGTGGGTATGCAAGCGTTTTGGGATAACTTGATACATACATTTTTTCGGGCTTTGCAGTCTTAATCAGCCAAGCATAACCGTCAACACTAGCTGGTCGGACAACAAAAACAAACGCACTCACAGACGGCACAGTTGGTCCTCGTCTTGGGTCGTGATGGACTATGTTATTGGTGAGTACGAATTGTAAATTAGGGCCTCTGCTAATATCTTCTCACCTCAGATTATTAAGTCATTTGCTAATGCGTCTCGCGCGACTGACGGTTTGTTGACGCTTAGCCTAATATTCCACTCATCATGACCCCCAGGAATCCAATTTGATCTCAAAGGGCTAGGGGTTTCGGCCGCGTGTGTCTTAGCTGGCAACTGGTAGAGGGGGACATATTGAAGCCCATATAAAGTAGTCAGGTGAGCAAGTTTGCATCGCGGACACAAGGGGGCCTTTTTCGCCTGGAAATTCTGAGGTGATGGCGCATCCCGCAATTATTGCCGTTTAGCTCAAAGTGCTCTTAGAGATTAAGGATTGTACCTAGTTCGGCGTAGACGCAGGTGGGGGGGGGGGGTAGTCTTGATATCGCGTCCTGCATCTAGTGTAATTTGGCTCACATTTTCCGAAAGGATTCGGGTCAGGGCTGCTGGTACTCCTGTAGTGTTAGCTGCATTGACAATGTCTGACAGAGCATCTGGAGGCATGATGCGGTATCACCTGCTGCACGCAAGGGAAGATGTTCTCGATATAAGTTATAATAGCCCATGTGTTGCATTTGAGCTAGTAGATCCTCAAAAAATTTTAGGGGATTGTTAATACTGATTATTTACTCAAAAGTCATTTGTCCCGATTTCCACTCATATCAAGTAATACGCCAGTGCTTTAAGTCGTTTGCTTATTTTTAAACTTGTTGTGACGAAACACTCCACGTGCTATCTAGTATAGTAAGCAGTTTTTCCTCATCTTTTGCTCTCGTGTTGTTTTTAAGACAGTACATGATAAGTCTTCATGTACAAACGTAAGCTGAAATCGAATTTAACATAAAGGCCTAAATGCAGTGTCTGTTTCAGTGGGTCTCATCTAATGTTGTACTCGCGTGTATTGTCTCGAATGCAGGCATGCAGACTAATCCCATAGTCGGGTCAGTTTTCTTTCTCTCTCCTGCCCACATCCATCTGAGCCGATGCTGTGAGTGTGGCAAGTAAAAAGTTACAGAGCTAGTCACGAGAAGCTTTGTTAGGGCATCGAACTTTTGTGCGTCAAGGAGCAGTAGTGACAGCTTCTACTTTTGGGTGCGATCAGTATTAGCTACAACGTAGGATATTTAAACTTAGTAGCCATTTTATGACCTAAGTGGGGATTTTTGCGAACCAGAGGTTGAGGATACGTTTGCTTGGTTTGATAATGGCAGAAGACCTATCGTGCTGTCAAAGCGTTCTGTAAGTGCATTTGCTTATTTTGATGAAACGATTTCGGGAATGCCGAGCCTTTGCTAAATTACTATTTTTGTTATCATTCTGGGTAGATCCAGTGAATGGTCAGCTACACAGCGGCCTCTGCGTAAATATAAGAACATTTTACCTAGTAGGAAGTCGGTGCTCATGTGGTGATTTCCATTAGCTGAAGAGTTAAGGAGGCAGCGTGTGTTTGATAACTGCTGAACGTTTATCAAGCAGTTGGTCATAATAACATGAAGTTTCAAT
>JAYGXS010000009.1:0-29549 GCA_036362985.1 Ligula intestinalis
TACTTCCATGTCATGCACCTAATAATTTGAGAGATTATTTCCTTGATATATATATATATATATCCCGCTCCCCATCCCCCAAAGAAGATTAAGAAGAAAAGGCGCCTTCATGGACCACACTCTATTGGTGCTGACGTTTCGAATACACGCTTGTTTCCATCATCAGAGTGATAAGGTGATTGTTCCTGCTTGCCTCGATTTGGTTTGTCTTGCTGACTGTCTCGTATGATAGGGGTGAGTTACGTGCGCATCCTGGTCGTCCTGCTGGTCGTTGATTGGGTTTGGCCCAATGCGCCGACCCTGGTCATTCTGTTGGTCCTGGATTGGCCTCTGCCTCTCCGTGGGCGACTGCAGACGACCTCGTGTGACCCTCGTCAATCGCTCGGCTGTTGTAGTCCCCGGTGGATCTCTCTGCACATCGCGCGTGCGCATGGGGCGACTGCAATCGGTGTGGTGGCGGCCTCGCGTGTCTCCCATCGGCTGCACGGCTGTTATAGTCATCGGTGGATCTGTCCGTCCATCGCGAGCGCTCAGCGGGCGTCTGCCATCGGTCTGCTGACAGTCACGTGCGTCCCGCATCCCTTGCACGACTGATGCAATCACCACTGGGTCTGCATGCCACTCGTGTGCGTCAGGGTGGCTGCTGCGAGATCTCCCCTCATAGTCTGGTGGATAGTTTCGTTGTGGCCTGCCATGATATGCCCGTTCGCTCGCTTGGTCTCGCCGGTAGGTTGATGATTCATATATATTGAAAGTATTTTTTTTAAATGTAACATAACATACATAGCGTTTTTGTTAATAATCTTGAGCATATAACTATCAGGCCTTTGTTTCAGAGGCACTTTTTGGTCTGCAATGGGTTTTTGCTTTTTAGAGGGATCGTAAATATGACCAACAGGATGTATCATATTGCCAACCAATCACTGTGTACCTGAGCGTAACAGTGAAAAAATACAATAAAATAGAATACATGATCAGCTGTTTGCGGATCTTTAGTTACCAAACTCATCAAGTCCCAACTTGGGTGACTAAAAAAGGAGAAAAATCAAACACATTGATCGAGTCAGCATCAATGTCATCACGTTGCAGTTAACTTGAATTACCGTGCATTACTTGGATATCTTTAATTAAAGTCGTAGTCGAAATTGGATTTAGTTTGTTGGCAATACATTTCGTTACGTCATTTTGATCAAATGGACGGATTTAATCCTGAGAAAAATTTTTCGTAAACGCAATTTGTATGTTTAGTTCGTTGATGATTCGCACCATTGGAAATCAACTGGGTGACTTTTGCCATTCATAAAATCGAAAAACTTGAGTGTGCCTGCGTCGATACTGGCTATATCCACAGTCATATGTAAGGAGAGGCAGGCATACGTGATAATACGTGCTAGTTTACTATAACTGTTTCTGCTTTAACGTCAACTCCGTCTTTTGTTCATCCTGTTATCTGGTGTCATTCTCGTCTCAGCATAGGAGTACCGCCTCGAGTTGGTGGCAGTGTACATCAGAACAAACGGCCGTTGTTCACTGTTTGCCCTTCTGCGAGTGGCCATGACAGCAGGCATCGGGCAGAAACGTCAGTGAGACACTTGGCGTGCGCGTTTTGCCGCTGGCCAGGCGTAACCTCAGCATGATAGAAATCCGGCGGTCTCGCGTGCATGTAACTATTTTGCTTCCTCCTATGGTATGCATTCTTGAAGGTCGCTTCCTTGGCCCGCTCTGCAAGCGCTTCTGGCAATTGAGCTTCCATTGTCCTCTTGCCCTCAGGGAGGCACAAATGGTGCCTCGCTTGCTGGCCGACCTAACATGTATCCTTAACTTATGAATTTGTCTTTCAGTCAACTGAAATTTATCTTTTTTTTTCACTTCATTTTGGCTCCAAAAAAAACTATACATTAAAGTTATCGAGCAATACGGTGCCTTATGCAACTATCTACATATATTATCCCCTTTTACCACAGTCCCTGGAGACATTTTGAAATAAAAGAACTCTTTAAGGCGACCGGTACGATTACTAAACAATATTTATAGATTTTATCGGGAAGATGAATGTAAAAATCAATATTTATAAATCTAAAGAGCACAGACATATATTTCCTTTAAACAGCATTATTTCCGCACATACGAAATTTATATTAAAACAGATAAGCCAGAAGTTATATTTGAAAACTCTCTACATATTCGCCAATTCGTTTTGCAATCGCAAGTTTTTTTAAAAAGTCAAAAGAAAATCAATATCACAGTTTTGTTTCAGATGTTCTTTTTTTCTTCACAATTGACTTTTGTTGTTTAAAGGGATATTTATTATGGCCCGGGAGGCCATCCTTATAAGAATGTCGTTGTTTAGGCTCTTAAACGGAACCCTATTTTGATGACTTTGAAATGAAATTTAAGAAGAATCCACGATAGTAAAAAAAAGCTTAAACTTCTTCAACTTGTTCCTGAAATCATAATATCTGACGGTAACAGAAAATTAATTCTCATGATACAGTAGTTGCCGCTTATTCAGCCCACGGTAAATAAGCCCAGCCGCGTATTAAGCCCAAATCAGCTTGGGATGGAATTTCACATAGAAAAATGCGCCGGCTACACAGCCCAGCTTGCCAACAGGATAGAGTGAGATTCTCATCTGTCTGCGTGCACAGCTGGTTTCATAATTTTAGGCCAGTTGTGTGCAAAACAAGATGCTGGATGTGATTTATTGTCATTTCTCAAGTTAAATTTTGCGGTAGGCTGTTTGGATGGCAGCAGACATAAGGAGCTAGGAGGATAAATCTGCAACACGAGAAATTTGCGTGCGCAAAAGGCTAGCGCGTGCGAACCACAGCACCGAGGACACACATGCACACAGTTTGCGTCGTGATTCAATAGGTGGATGTGATTACCCAACAGTTTGCGTCATGATTACATCGATGCTTTTTACTATGTTTCAGGAACATAGTTATTTAGGCATTACCTGCAAAAACATTGTGACTTGAATTAAATGTGTTTTGACCACATTAGGTGTCATGAGATGCAATAAACAAATTTCAGTGTAGCCGCGAAATGCCAGCCCTACTCGAGATGTGAATGCAAGGCACTCCCGTCACGGGTAAAAGCCCTAACCCCTCAGCTATGGGGCTAGATTTTTTGCTGTTTGTTGGTCGGAATATAGATAGCTACACCTGTGTACACCAACCATATGCAGACACAGCTGCCCTTGTGTATAAATGCCTTTGAGCTGTCATGGTGGATGTGATCACACAACCGTTTGCCACAAGACTAAGTATATGTTGTTTACTGTGTTTCAGTAACACATTTATTTGTGGCACTGCCGCCAGAAAAATTAAGACTTGCCTTATACCTCTTTTTCACCTCATAAAATCTCAAAAGATACAGATACCCATCTCAAGAGTAGCCTCGAAAATTGCCAACATACTCCAAAGTTTACCCTGCAACACTCCCGTCAGGGGGGAACGCCCTAACCCCTGCGCTCTCAGGCTCGATTTTTTTCCGTTTGTTGATCGGAATATTGTTAAGTACATACGTGTACAGCGATCATATACAGGGCACACCTGTCCTGATATTTTAATGTCTTTCAGCGGTCATGGGTGTATGTGATCATACAACTGTTTGCCACATGACTAAGTACATGTTCAGTTGAGTTCAGCTTTTTAAGGAAATAAAGGTTAATACCTTTGAACTCCCTCTTTGTACACAGCTATCACGCAGAACATATGGCATTGCTAGTAATGGAACTGCAGTAGGGGGCAAGAGTAAAAAAACTCCTGAGGCCTAATTTATAAGTTAAGTTTTGAATGCCATATGCGGGATTTTGAGGCGAAAAAAACTGTCGCATGTGGGAGGGGGGGAGAAGGGGACATGTAAATCGGATGTCCTGCTGCTGAAAGTGTTTGAATCATGTCAGGAGGAAGCCATCGTGGTTGTTAAATATCCTAATCTTGACGCTGGGAGATGATAGCGGTGGTCACGCTGTCGGATATTCGCCCATCATATGATAATGCGAAACAGGATAAAACGCTCAATCATTTATTCTAAAAAAAACATATAACCGATAAGTAGCGAGTGGTATGCTTTTAAACAAGAAGTTAAACTGCAATATAATTAGCTTGCTTCGTCTCAGATAATTTCTATTTTTGTGCTGATCAAAATGCATCTTAAACGTGTCCACAGATGGGCGCATGACAATGCATGCGGGTAGTGCATTCCATGCCTGGTTTAACGTCTTGCCCCAGTCCAACGTAGCTTGAGAGGGTGTCCACGCAATCTAGCAGAAGTGGTCAGCTCAAAGAAATCGTTCGATGCTTGGTAACAATGTTCATCCCACAGCATGCGAAATACCTGTATCAGGTCACCGCGCAGCTGTCTGTAATCCAGAGGAAATAAGTCATGATTGGTCAGTCGTGCCTCGTAAGGAAGGTACGCTTGGTTTCACACTAACTTAGTTGCCCGTCGTTTATAACTTTCAAGGTTATTTTTGTCTTTAGTTCTCAAGGTTTCCAGGCTTGAATGGTAAATTTCAGTTAGAGTCACACAAACGCGCCGAATACCTACACAAATACAACTTTATCAAACTTTACAAAGGCGCGCTTGGTTAGATACAAGCTCGACGCTGCGGATTCGGCCTCCTTCAGGCTGTTGAGTGATGGCTTAAGTGAGGGGATGAACCACACCCCAAGATCCCTCTGGGCGTCTTCTTCTGGCAGCGATGTGCTTTTTAGGTTATAACCCCTCCGATACGAAGTTTTAGTACTACTGAAACGGAGCAGATTGTATTTGAGGACATTAAATGGCAAAAGCCACTCGTTTGACCATTTATTTGGTCACTCCAAATCTGCCTGCAGATTTGCTTCGTCGTCTTCGCTACGAATGACCTTCCATCGGCGAACATTGTGGTTTTGCAGTCTAATGCACTTATTCAGTCGTCGATGCATAAAGGGAAATTGATAGGACCCAGAAATGAACCCTGGGGGACCTGACTATCAACTGCCACGTCCGCCGATCGCTGATGACCAATGCATACTGTTTGAGTTCGGCCAGTCAGAAGTTTTTGATACATCGCAAAAGGTTGCCGGTTACCCCCATACATCTAAGCTTGTAAAGGAGACGTTGATGCGGCACAGTGTCAAATGCCTTCTGCGTGCACCGCGTTTCCTTGATCGATTGCTCTGGTCCATTACTCTAGACAGAAGAGCAGATTTGTCAAGCAGGACCGTCCTCTACGGAATTCGTGCAGTTTATCAAAAAAAAAGTTGATGACACTAAGAATTGCGTCAACTCTATTTTGGTAATTCACTACATTATTTTGCAACATATTGCAGTAAGGCTTATTGGCCTGTAGTTGTTTGCGGACGCCCGATTCCAACTTTTGTGTTTGGTGGAGATCAACGCTATCTTGCAGAAGGATGGCAGTTGGCCTGTGTTTAGGGAGGCCCGAAAGAGTAACTGCAAGGGTTATGCCAACTGCACGGCTAGTTCTTACAACAGCGTTGCAGGTATGCCATCCGGTCCTGGTGAGTTCGCATCTTGGAGCTTAATAAGTTATTGAAGGACATTAACTTCTGTAAGCACAACTAAGTCATAATCAGAATCACCTCGGTTCTTAAATTGGTAACGGTTTGCTCAAACTCTCTCGTAAAAATCGACTGAAAGATCCCGGATATAGGCTCGGCCAAGGCTTTGTTCTCGCAAATTTCGGAGCCGTCATCCGTTTTTAAAAACGGGATGGGGTCCCTATTTCGTAAGATCGCCTAATAGAGTTCAGAAGACCTTACGATTTCCTACTGCACGGTTTATTAGGTCACTGTAAAAACTTTGGCGGGTTTTAAGTACAAGGCCCTTAACCCTATTTCTCTGCGCTTTCAACTTGTTGTACTACTCGGTGGTCTTATCTCTCCGATACGTTCGAAAGAGCTTTTCTTTACGGTTAACCAGCCTTTCAGCGTTTTTATTATAAACTGGGGCCTATTTATGGTTTAATTTTTGAGATGAGGCAGAAACTCGTGAAAAGCCCGTGTAGTGCAGTTTTAATACTATCCAATCCTCGGAAACACACCCGTTGAATGCCTCCCTCCAGTCCACGGCACACAATTTGGTTCTCAGAGGCAGAGGCCAATACAGGACCAACAGAATGACCACGGTCGGTGCATTCGGCCAAACCCAATCAAAAACTAGCAGAACGACCAGGATGGGCACGTTACACACCTCTATCATACGAGACAGTCAGCAAGACAAACCAAATGTAGGCAAGCAGGAACAATCACCTTATCACTCTGATGCTAGGAACAAGCGTGTTTTCGAGACGTCAGCACCAACACAGTGTGGTCCATGAAGGCGCCTTTTCTTCTTCATCTTCTTTGGGGGATGGAGAGTGGGATAATTTATTTGGACCTCATATATTTAGGCATATATATATATATATATATATGTATATGTAATTAGGAAGATGAAGGTAAAAGTAAATATTTATAAATCTAACGAACACAGACATATATTTTTTTTCAACATCATAATTACCACCTATACGTAATATTAACTTAAAACAAATAGACAAGATGTTAAATTTAAAAAAAATCTTTCGATACATTCGCACTTTAGTTTTGCAATCGCAAGCTTTTTTAAAAAGTCAAAAGAATATCAAAATCACCGTTTTTTCGGATGTTCTTTTTGCTTCATAATTGATTTTTGATGTTTTGAGTGATATTTATTATGGCCCGGGAGCCCATCCTTATAAGAATGTCAAGATTTAGGCTTTTAAACGGAACCTTATTTTAATGACTTTAATAGACACTTCGTGAAGAATCCACGGTTATAAAAAAAGCTTAAACTTCTTCATATTGTTCATGAAAACAGAAGATCTGACGGTAACAGAATATTTATTCTCATGATACAGTAGTCGCCGCTTATTAAGCCCACGGTAAATAGGCCTAGCCACGTATTAAGCCCAAATCAGCTTGGGATGGAATTTCACATAGAAAAATGCGCCGGCTTATTAGCCAAGTTGCCGGCTACACTGTCCAATTTGCCAACAGGATAGAGTGAGATTCTCATCTGTCTGCGTGCTTAGCTGGTTTCATAATTTTAGGCCAGTTGTGTGCAAAACAAGATGCTGGATGTGATTTATTATCATTTCTTAAGTTAAATTTTGTGTGGTAGGCTGTTTGGACGGCAGCAGACATAAGGGGCTAGGAGAATAAATCTGCAACACGAGAAATTTGCGTGCGCAAAAGGCTAGCGCGTCCGAACCACAGCACGGAGGACACACATGCACGCAGCGAAGAACGTTTTCAGGTCCACGCTAGACAATGCCGACAGGCGTGACTCCAAAGCACATCAAAATCGTTCTGCTAGCACCCCTAGGTTTTGCAAAATGTAAAGAGAACTTGCGAGTGCCATTTCCTCTAAAAAAACTGACACTCAAGCGCTTTTTAAAGTTTTTTGCAAATATGTTTTGTTAATTTTATAACGTAAAATACAGACATAGAGCATTCTTTTCCTGTACATAAAAAAGCCGAACACATAAAACAGTACGTATGTCATTTACCGTGCCTATCCTGCGTTTGGTAATGAAGAACAAGGACTCTCTGCTTAGTGCGCCCTCCCCTTATTAAGCCCGATTTGGTCTGCGTCCGTGGTGGGCCTAATCACCGGCGACTACTGTATCGATAAAGTGGTATGATTCTCATTGATAAACACTGCTATGGATATCCATTTAACTAACAACAATATTTGAAAACATTGTCCTAATATATGGGTTTTTTTAACGCTGCGGTGCCGGAGAATTATCAAGGGATTTTACATTTCTTGAAAGACAATTAGTAATTTTTAGATTTCCGTTGAGTAAACACTTTGTCTGAGGTTTTCTTTTTTGCGTTTGGAGTGGCACTTAGCTGTTTTTATGTTTTGCTTGGCTAACTATGCCTTTGGGAATTTAAAACAAATTTTAAATAACGCATTGAGCAAGCACGTGCTTTTATCAGCAAACGACTTTGTTCTTATAAACTAGATATTAACTGTTTGGATTCTCCTATCACAGATTCTTGGATAAACTATATCACATCCAACATTGGTCACTGCGATTTTTAATTGCGCTTTTAGTTGTTACCAATTGCTACGCTGTTTCGCCCTCATTTTCTTGACACAACAGGTGTCTGCCGATTCCTGATTTCATAATTCGGAATGTTAACCGATAGACGCACTGCGCTAATTCCTTTACCACCTTCACTCCAGTAACGAATCCTGTATTGTCCGCATATTTTTTGACCTTTGACATCATGGTGGACAACTAGGCCGTTAGTGGTGTACACACATTCGACTTGCCGATTTGCTGGCCTAGTGACATAGCCCTTTGGCTGCGAACAGTCGAATCCTGCTATGCTCTGCGGCATTGCCACTGGAGATTGCAACAGATATCCACCCAAAGAGACTCCCTATATTACAGTAAAAGAGGCCCTCATCTACCTAGTCTCCGTTTGAACACAAAATGCCTTCAGCATTTAATTTCCAAAGAAAACCTTTGTGACAGGGAGCCAACCCAGCTCCTTCGGCGCTTGGAACTACTAGCTCATTGACAACAGTTTGATGGCACCATGCTCAAACAGCTTTTTCTCCAGTGGCTGCCTTCATCCCTGCATACTATTCTTGCACCCAACATTTATTCTTCATCAGTGCAAACACTGGCTGAGATAGTCAACCGGATACTCAAGAACTCTCAGCCACCTGTCTCGGTGAATGTTTCTAGTCCGGCCGCAATTAGACACCTTCCATCGCACCTTCTCTCTCCTAAAAGGCGCGAAGTTTGAAATTGCTTGCGAATTTCAAGTACCTCGAGCTTACGTGTTTTAATCTCTATCTCACTATAGAAGACATGCTTCTTGGAAATTATTCAAGAATTGACTATGTATTTCCAAAGTTTAAAATTTTCTACGCGGTAATCTGAATCCTGTCACCCTGAAAAATTTCTCCGCTGTGAATTATTTCCAAATTTTTGAAATTGCTTCTTGGACGTGTCGATCTTGTGAAAAATCTCCTCTGCGCCACAAAAATATGCACATCTCCGAATTTCACACCGAGGCTGCGCCTTTATGTAACTGTGTTGTTAGATACCCTTACGCAATATTGTCATAATATTAAGGATAACAGTGAATCTCATGGTTGGATAAAGTGACTTCCACGTTATTCCTAGAATATTTTATAACCAAAAACATTTCATTGGATTAGTCAGGAACTCAATATTTTAGTCTTCTATCCTTGCACCCAAAATTCCTTATACGTCGGTGCAAACACTGGCTGAGACAACCGACCGGATACTCGAGTACTATCAGGCACACGTCTCCGTGAATATTTCTACTTGGGTCGCAACAACACCTTCTATCACACATGTCGTCCGACACCAGGATGCTCTCACCCTCGAAATTACCCAGCACTGGGCCACTCGTGTCTACAACCCTCGTAGTCTTTCCGCTATTTGTCGCCCAAAATCTACCAATTCTAACCAAACTTCAACAGATGATCTCTGTATGTATCACCAGAATTATGGTCAAAATACCCGAAATTGTCAATCTCCGTGCAGGCACAAGAAGTTGGCATGGGAAAACTTCGCCAATAGCCAGTAACGGTGACGAACGTGGTCGGCCCATCTTTATTTAGTTGCCTACTACATTTATATCTTGTTATACTTACTTCAACTGACCGTATGTCACCAAACTATCGATTTTTTTCTTCAAACAGCTAACAATACTCCTATTAAAACATTTGGCCAACGAGCACTCACTCCATAGTGGTGTCTACGATGTCCATTTTGGTGGATATTTCCTCTCGCTGACATTCATACCACCATTCTCGGCGCTGATTTTTTGTCCTTATTTGGTCTATTGGTTGACACCAAATCCCACAAAGTAGTTGACACAAAAACATCACTGTACTGGTAATGCTCTTCTCATACCCTCTCATTCCCTAGTCAACGCATTCCAGCAATCCCTTCGAGTACTTCATATTATTGTTTAGTTTCAGGATTTTCTTCTATCGCATGACCCTTACAATCAAACCAACACATTAGGCATTCTGTTGTCCACTACATTCCATCTTCCGGACCACCCGTTTTTAGTCGTTCTCGTCGCGAAGCCACCGATAACTTAGCTATCGCTAAGGCTGAATTCAGTCATATGATGGAGCTTGGAAAAGTTAGGCCTTCTACTAGTCTATGGGCTGCCCATATACATATTGTGCGCAAACAGTATCTCATTGACTGGCGCTTATACGAAATTATCGCCGATTGAACACCTGCACTGTACCTGACTGCTACCCCCTGCCCTGTTTGCACGATTCTTCATCTAGCCTGGCCGGAGCAACATCGTTTTCCAGTATTGATCTAGTGAAAGCTTTTCATCAGATACCCGTTGCACCAGAAGGCAATTCATAAACGGCTATTACTACACCGATTGTTCAGTTCGAGTTTGTAAAGATGCCCTTCAGACTACGTAACCCTGCTCAAACCTTTCAGCGTTTCATCAACGAAGTCCTCCGCGATATACCTTTGATTTTTGTAAATGTCGATGATGTTCGGGTAGCCAGTTCCAATAAAAATGAACACCTTCAATATATTGATCGCATTTTTGAACGATTCTGTCAATTTAATGTTTGCAATAAACTATCTATATGCGTTTTCGGTGTACCGTCACTGTTTTTCCGAGGACATTGCGTATATGCTTTTAGTTGTCATCCTATATATTTCGAAGTTTCAACTATTGGAGAATTCACTGTTGCCACTTCTTTTCAACAACTGCACCGTTTGGTAGGTCTTGTCAATTTCTATCGGCTTTTCATCTCGCATTGTACTAACCCTTTAGGCTGAAGCGACCGCGAGTTTTCTACTGACATAGCAGTCGACTCTTCCAATCGTGGCAGAAAGGTTCTGGCAGATAAAATTGCCCTCCTACACCCTATACCTGATGTACCGATCTCCATTGTTGCTGATGCCTCCAAGTGCGCCATATTTATCACCCTTCAAAAACAGACACTGACGGGCATCCAGCCCTTGGCATATAGATTAGTACATATGTGTGCACCGATCATAAGCAGGGCACACCTGCCCTGGAATTTGATTGCTTTCAGCTGTCATAGGTGGATGTGATTACCCGACAGTTTGCGTCATGATTACATCTATGCTTTTTACTATGTTTCAGGAACAAAGTTATTTAGGCATTACCGGCAGAAACATTGTGACTTGCATTAAATGTGTATCGTCCTCATTAGCTCTCATGAAATGCAATTAAACAATTTCAGTATAGCCGCAAAATTCCAGCCCTACTCGAGATTTGAACTCAAGTCACTCACGTCAGGGGTGAAAGCCCTAACCCCTGAGCTATGGGGCTCGATGTTTTGCTGTTTGCTGATCGAAATATAGATAACTACACATGCGTACACCGACCATATGCAGACACACCTGCTCTGGTATTTAAATGCCCTTAAGCTGTCATGGGTGGATGTGATCACACAACCGTTTGCCACAAGACTAAGTATATGTTGTTATCTGTGTTTCAGTAACACATTTATTTGTGGCACTGCCGCCAGAAAAATTAAGACTTGCTTTTTTACATATTTCCACATCATTAGGTCTCAATAGATGCAGATACCCATCTCTAGAGTAGCCTCGACAATTGGCGCAATACTTTAAATTTTACCTGCGACACTACCGTCAGGGGTGAACGCCCTAACCCCTGAGCTATCGGGCTCGATGTTTTTTTTCCGATTGTCGATCGGAATACTGTTAAGTACATATGTGTACACTGATCATATGCAGGGCACATATTTCCTGCTTTTTCAATGTATTTGAGCTGTCAAGGGTGCATGAGATCAAACAACAGTTTGGCACATCGCTAAGTATATTTTCAGTTCAGTTTTATTAGATAAATATATGTAAATACCTGAACTCCCTCTTTGTACACAGCTATCACGCAGAACATGCGGCGTTGCCAGGAATGGAACTGCGGTAGGAGGGAAACAGTAAAAAACTCATTAGGCATAATTTATAAGTGTAGTTTTGAATGCATTTTGTGGGATTTTCAGGAGAAAATCTGTCGCCTGGGGAAGGGGGGGGGTGAAGGGAAGATGTAAATGGGATGTCTTGCTGCTGAAAGTGTTTCAGTATCAGTATATTGAGGGTATGTAGGAAAAATTCCTTTGAGTGCCCTATTTGTACATATGCGCAGTGGTAGCAAAAAATGTGTTGCTTAGATTGTTGGCGAGGCCAGTGGTCCTGAGTCATAGGATGAAAATAGTAGCAGACAGTGAAAAATCTCCTCAGGGATATTTAGGAGAAAAACTGGCGCCCATGTGGGGTAATGCGTGGGATAAAGGAGAAAAAAAGGGGTTCCCACTGGGGGGAGGGGCATTGCAAAGGTTCCCAGGATCATCACCGTGTGGAAGCCACGTCCTGATTCTTCCTTGCTGATTGCAGAGTCCGCCACGGAACTCGAAAAACAGAGGCATCCGTCCAGATCGTCGACAGTCCGCTTTGGGTCTGGCTGATAAGATCGCCAGTGGGTAATCACGGTACTCAGATAGCCAAGTAGGGTGACCGCGGAGACCTTCGCATGAGGCTATGTGTGGAAGGGCGTTATAAATAGCAAAGGTGAATGGATATATAAACTAATACTACTGAAAAATTGGAAGATGCATTATTGTTTTTGCAAATTGTCAGTTCCGATCCATCGTGCACTGGTATATCGATCCAGTTTTTGTTTAAAACACTCTAGCGATTCCGACATAACAACGTCCTGAGGAAGCGCATTTTACGCCCCGACCACCCTTTTAGAAAATAAGTGTTTCCGAGCGTCCAGTTTGGCCCCTGTCACCTTTAATTTGAAGGGATGACCCCTCAGATTCGTGATCGTTGCAAATTTGAAAAAAAAACCCTGATATAAGACAGCAGTCTTGAAGACGTAATACGCGGAATGCTAGTATCAGGTCCCCCCGAAGCTGCCTGTAGCGCAAAGGGAAGAGGTTTAGATTCGAGAGCCGTGTTCCATAAGGCTGCGAGCCCTGCTCCATAACTAGTTTGGTTGCGCGCCGTGGTACCTTTTCCAGGATGTTGATGTCTTTCGTGGCACAGGGTCTCCGAGCTTGGATAGCGGATTCTAGGTGCGGTCGTACGAAGGTTCCGAAGACTTTTGTGAAGCACTCTTCATTGAATGTAGAAAAAGCTCGTTTTACGAGGTATAGGATCGACATCGCGGACTTGGCTACCTTTGTGCAATGCAGGGAGGGTTTAAGCGAGGGTGTGATCCAGACTCCCAAGTCTTTCTGGGCGTTAACTTTCTTCAATGGTTAGTGATTCAGTCGGTAAGCCGTGCCATTTGAAGAACCGGATTTCCCAACTCGAATGCTGCTGATTTTGCTCCCATTGAACGGTAAGAGCCAGTCCGCCGACCATTTTTGAAGTCGATTTAAATTTACCTGTAAGTGCACTTCGTCAGCTACAGTTCGAATTTCTCTCCAAAGTTTTATATCACAGAAAAACATGGCGATGCCGCAATCCAGTTCGCGGACACAGTCGTTGATGTAGATAACAAACAAAATAGGGCCGAGAACGGAGCTTTGGGGAACACCACTCTCAACATCAACCTTGGCTGACTGTTTGTCGCTGTTGTGGACAGTTTGCGAGCGACCGAGTAGGAAGCTTTTTATCCACCTTAGGAGCCTAACCCCTTCCTCCTATGCGGCTGACTTTATAAAGGAGGCGGTGGTGCGGCGCCCTATCGAAAGCGTTTTTGAAGTCAATATAGACAGCATGCACTGACTTTCCACTATCGACTGCTCCAGTCCACCGTTCTAAACAGTAGAACAAGTTTTTAACGCAGGACCTACATCTACGAAAACCATGCTGAGCATCCAATAGCAGATGGTTTTGATCCAGGAACTGCATAACTCGTTGCTTGATAATTTTTTCCATGATTTTGCAACATGTTGCAATAAGGCTGACTGGTCGGTAGTTATTCGCTGCGACCCGGCTTCCCCCCCTTGTATAGCGGTGTAATCCTCGCGGATTTCCAATCTACTGGTAGGCATCCGGTTTTGAAGGAGGTTTGGAAGAGCATAGAGAGTGGTTTGGCCAACTAATTGGCGAGCTCCTTCAAAATCTTGGCTGGTACGTTGTCGGGACCTGGGGACTTAGATTCTTATAAGCTTAAGAGTTCCTTATGAACAGCAGCCTCGGGGAATTGGACAGTCTAAACTACTGTATCCGCTTCGGTGTCGTCGATGGGGTGATCGTATGCCGTTTCCTTTGTGAAGACTGATCGGAAACATTTTGACAGATGATCAGCCTACGCTTGATCATCTATCAAGTCTCTTCCCTCAGCCGTCCTTAGCAGGGGTATCGGATCCTTGTATTTGGTACTCTGCCTGAGATAACTGTAAAACAGTTTGGGGTTCACTGTGGCCCAGTTTAGCAAGTCTGCTTCGAAAGCACGTCTTGTTTTGAGAATAAGACCCTTGACCCGGTTTCTCTGAGTTTTGTAGGCACTGACAGATGCAGGAGTCCTGTCTGCTAGCATTTTTTTCCACAGCTTCCGTTTTTTGTTCACTATTATTTTTAAGGCCTGCGTAAGCCATCGCGGTCTAGTGTTCACTTTTTTTCGCGAAATTGGACAGTGGCTGTCGATGATTATGTGCAGTGTGGTCCGGAACGCTTCCCAGTCCGCAGTTATGTTTCCAGAAAATAGAGTTTCCCAATCGGCGCGCATGAGTTTGGTCTTCATTCGATCGAAATCGCCTCGCCAAATATTTCGTCTGGCTGTTGAGAGTCTCTCCGGTATTGAGAATAACGATTACTCCCATAGCAGTACAACATGGTCGCTTTTACCTAGTGGTAGGAGACATGACACTTCGTCGATGCTGTCCTGCGATTTCGTGAGAACGAGGTCCAGACAGTTGGACTGTTGGCCATCGCGCATCCTTGTCGGAAAAGTGACGTGTTGCGTGAGAAATAACTTCAGAGTCATGCTCAGAAGGCAGCTGTCGAAGGTTAGATCGGAGCTATGTGCGCAGGCCGCACCCCAGTCGATGTGAGGCGCGTTAAAGTCCCCCACAATCAGGACGTCCGATCGTGCAGTCATTTTTTCCAGCTCCTCTAGCAAGCAGGTATCCACTACGGGCTCTCTTCTCGGTGGTCGGTAGAGTGTCAGTACATCGAGGTTGGGTGCACCTGGTACTTTAATGGACATTCAGATGACCTGGGAAGTACACGCCAGTTTATCTGTTTTGTCTAAAACTGTGAGTCCATTTTTCACGCATGTTGCTACGCCACCGTATTGACGACCTTCTCTGTCTTTTCTGAACAGTTGATAGCCAGGCATGGATACCTCGCCGTCGGCTACCTGGTCAGACAGCCAAGTTTCCGTTATTTAAACTACATCTGGTGATAACTCAAGGGCATGAATCTTCAACTCGTCAAGCTTTGAAAGCATACTCTGTGCATTTGTGTACATGAAAGTTAACTTTTTGTTTGCTCGAGAGTTTGTTACAGTCAGGCTCTCCCCGCCTATTTCCGGATCGACTGTGCGGTCATCCGGGAAGGACCTTTCCTGGGGGAGAACAGTGGACGCTGGATCACTTGGTTGTTGTAAATAACCAAATGTTTTCCCCTTCGTTCAGCATCTGTATGTTTTTCGATTGGGCTCAATCCTCCCTCTACTGAGCTGACTGTGTGGTTATCCGGAACGGACCTGTCCAAGGTGAGAACAATGGACGTTGAATCACTTGGTTGTTGTAAATAACCAAGTTTCTTTCGCCCTTGCTGGCCGGCTCCCTCTTTTCGGAAACAAGTTGACGACGTTTGTTCAGTTCGGCAGCTGAGAACTCCTGTTGAAAAAAAACTCCCGAGTCAGAGTCTTTTATTTTTAAAACGCCTAAATAGAATGAGCTTGGCGTCTTGGCTTCTTGTCATGACCACTTTCAGAGGTCTGGGACGTGCCGTTCCAGTTGGGCTCTCAGGCCATTTGCCAAGGCGGAAGGCCTTTTCGCACTCTAATGGTACATTGGGTCCCAGCATTTTGTTCATAAGGGCATGGAAGAGCTGGACATCTGCGGAATGCCGGTCCATGGAAGTGGCTGCGATTGATTCCGTTAATCCCTGTATGATGATGCTGTCTTCTCTCTTAGTGCCATTTTTCGTGCCAACGACACTGTCGCTTGCTTGCTCGTTAACAGCTCTTTTGCTGCTATTGTGACCATTTGTGTGCGACCGGACTCTATGGTTGATGTGCTGCCTTCGTTTTCTACTGTGGGCTTCAGGCTCGGGCCGGCGACACTGTCACCCACATTCTGGTTAATAGCAGTACTGGCAGTGGATTCCGGTAGACCTGGTATTACGAAACTTTTGCCCCTATCGGTGACTTTCTGCGTCCCCTCTACGCCGTCGGTCACTTCTTGGTGCAACTTTTTTTGTTTTCCTTCGTGTCTTTGCTGACGGCAGCCTGTACTTTACGTGGCGAACCAATCGTGTTTTTGTTGTTTACGGCGAGATTGTTTAATTTTGCCTCAGCGGTGGCTGATTGGTCTACTGTGAGGGCCTTAACAGTAAGTATGGGCTCCCTGGTAACTGTCTCCGCGGCAGCCTGCACTTTACGGGGCAAACCAATCGTGTTTTGGTTATCTACGGCGAGATTGTTTAAACTCCTCTCAGCGGTGGCTGATTGATTAACTGTGGGGGCGTGCACTGTAAGTATGGGCTCCCTCGTTTGTTTTTCGGCGGCTTCCTTCACACTAATCGCTTTGTGTGCATCGGACCGCAGTTGTCTCGGTGCAAATACTGTCTCTTTTTCTTCTCCCAGCTCTTCTGCGATCCCCTTTTCGTGCAATTTCACTAGTTTTGACCTGTAAAGAGGGTGGGACTGGTTGGTCAGGTAGACGCTTCCCTCTTCTCCTGGCCGTTTTGATGATCCCAGAACCTGAACTTTCTTGGGTCGGTAGATTAGGGCCTGTTTGTGTTTCCTTCTCTGCAGTTTTAATCGCGCTTGGACCGATTGGCTGGTCCCGGGTAGCGACTTCCGTAGCGGCTTTAATGTCCCATGCTTGAGAAATCATGTGATAACATCCCCTAGTAAATCTATACGTGACTCCAATTTTGATATTTTGGGCAATGTTTGCAATGTTCGCATGCCGTCGGGCAATGCGTGTCATCCGTATCACTGCTCTTACCCTTATGTGAATTGTGCGAGGTGGTCTTAGTGGCCTTAGGGTTTATACCCTTGTTTCTTTTGTCGCACTGTTTGTCACACGGGACAGTTTGGTCGTGGAGTTCGCTGGTAGAATGTATCGTGTTAACCCTGTCAATACACTTAACTTTCAGTGACTTGCATAGCCGGGTTGCAGTGGCCGAGCGGTATAGACGTTCGCCTATTAAATCGCAGGTCGACTCCGCAAAACACTTTTTTCTTCACCTAGGACAGTTGGTGGTTGGCGGATTTTATCGTGTCAACCCTGTCAATGCACATAACTTTCTGTGAGCCGCATAGCTGGGTTGCAGTGGCTGGGACAGTTTGGTCGTGGATTTCGTTGGCAAAATGTATCTTGTCAACCCTGTCAATGCACTTAACTTTCTGTGAATTGCAAAGTTGAGTCGTAGTAGCCGACGGCTAAGACGTTCGCCTCTTAAATCGAAGGTGAAGGGATCGACGCCGGCTTCTTAACGGCTTTTTCTCCATCCACAGTTTGGTCGTGGACTTCTAAGTTCTGTATGCTAAAGCTTTAGCTCAAACGTTATACTTATAATCTATTGCAGCATCGGTCAGACTAGACGTATCAGCAATTAAAAATTGTAGTCTAAAAGTTACTACCAGGGAGTATATTGGCGTAAGGAAAATACAAACAATAGGGTGTCCTTAATTATATGAATAACGTTTTCTAGCAATTATACACCGATTTTGGGCCTGAAAAAAGCAAGATATAAAATGATAAGGTGGCCTTTACTTAGATAATTATAGTTTTCTAGTAATTATACACAGCAGTATATAAATATAACGACTAAGCCTGTCCGTAGATACTCCTCAGAACCCTGACGAGACTGATTGGGACAATTAGACTAGGTAGGTCGAGCCAATATTTCCAGTGAGATGCACGATTTTGAGAAGAGTTCCTCGTCGAGCAGTGTGGGTATCGAAGGAAATTGGACGGAAGATTGTTTAGAATAATCGGTTTTTTGATTCAATTTTTATCGAAGAAGGTATCTTTCTCTATAAAACTTGAAATATAATGGCCTTGGTTTTGCTCGAAAATTCAAATTGGATCATGTCAGGAGGAAGCCATCGTGATTGTTACATATCCTAATGGTCCGGAGGGTCATGTAATTTTCTATGCTGATCCAACTGCATCTTAAACGTGTCCACAGATGGGCACATGACAATGTATGCGGGTAGTGCATTCTATGCCTGGATTACCGTGTTAGAGACGAATTATTTTTGTGTGTTCAATCTTCCCATAGTCCCACGTAGCTTGCGAGGGTGTCCGCGCAATCTAGCAGGTGGCCAGCTCAAAGAAATCGTTGGATGCTTGGTAACCATTTTCATCCCGCAGCATGCAAAATGCCTGTATCAGGTCACCGCGCAGCTCTCTGTAATCCAGAGGAAGTAAGTCAATATTGCTCAGTCGTGCCTCGTAAAGAAGGTGCGCTTGGTCTCACACTAGCTTAGTTGCCCGTCCTTGTAAAGTTTCAAGGTTATCTTTGTCTTTGACTCTCAAGGTTTCCAGGATTGGATGGTAAATTCCAGTTAGGGTCACACAAACGAGCCAAATACCATCACAAATACAACTTTATCAAACTTCACAAAGGCGCGCTTGATTAAATACAAGCTCGACGTTGCGGATTTGGCCTCCTTCAGGCTGTTGAGTGATGGCTTAATTGATGGAGTGAACCACAGCCCAAGATTCCTCTGGGCGTCTACTTCTGGCAGCGGTGTGCTATTTAGTTTTTAACCCCTCCGATACGAAGTGTTGGTACTACTGAAACGCAGCAGATTGCATTTGGGGACATTAAATGGCAGGAGCCACTCGTTTGACCATTTCTTGAATCGCTGCAAATCTGCCTGCAGTGTTACTTCGTCGTCTTCGCTACGAATGACCGTCCATCGGCGAACATTGTGGTTTCGCAGTCTAATTCACTTATGTAGTCGTCGATACATATAGGGAAATGGATAGGACCCAGAAAAGAACCCTTGGGCACCCCACTATCAACTGCCACCTCCGCCGATCGCTGATCACCAATACATACAGTTTGAGAGCGGCCAGTCAGAAGTTTTCGAGCCATCGCAAAAGGTTGTCAGTTACCCTTATAAGTCTGAGCTTGTATAGGAGACGTTGATGCGGCACAGTTTTAAATGCCTTTTTGAAATATATGAAGCTGCGTGCAACGCGTTTCGTTGATCGACTGCCCTGGTCCATTGCTCTAGACAGAAAAGCAGATTTGTCAAGCAGGACCGTCCTCTAGCGAATCCATGCTGTTTATCAGAAAGAAGTTGAGGACACTCTAAGAATTGCGTCAGCTCTATTTGAGTAATTCGCTCCATTATTTTGCAACATATTGCAGTATGGCTTATTGACCTGTAGTTGTTTGCGGACGTCCGATTCCAACTTTTGTGTTTGGGTGACATCTACGCTATCTTGCAGTCGGATGGCAGTTGGCCTGTGTTTAGGGAGGCCCGAAAGAGTAACTGCAAGGGTTCTGCCAACTCCACGGCTAGCTCTTACAACAGCGTTGCAGGTATGCCGTCCGGTCCTGGCGACTTCGTATCTTGGAGCTTAATAAGTTATTGTAGGACAGTAACTTCTGTAAGCACCACTAAGTCAATAGTCAGAATCTCCTCGGTTCTAAAATCGGTTAGCTCGACCTCTCTCGTAAAAAATGCGACTGAAACATCCCAGATATAGGCTCGGCCAAGGCTTTGTTCTCGCAAATTGCGGCGCCGTCATCCGTTTTTAAAAACGGTATGGGGTCTCTATTTCGCGTTGATCGCCTAATGCAGTAGACATTAGGATTTCCAACTGCACAGCTTATTAGGTCACTGTCAAAATTTTGGCGGATTTTAAGTACAACGCCCTTAACCCTATTTCTCTGCGCTTTCTACTTGTTGTACTACTCGGTATTCTTCTCTCTCCGATACGTTCGAAATAGTTTTTTTTATGGTAAACCTCCATTTTCAGCATGTTTTTTTTATTTAGCCACTGGGGCCTCCTTATGGCTATCATTTACGAGATGGGGCAGAAACTCGTGAATAGCCCGTGATGTGCAGTCTTTAACACCATCCCATCCTCGTGGACACACCCGGTGAATGCCTCCCTCCAGCCTACGCCACGAAATTTGGTTCTCAATTGTTTAAAGTTTCGGAGCCAACTTTTGTGAGTAACGGTCGCGCTACGATCAGGCACAGAACAGAGTGTGTACATCAACTGTAGTACTACGTTGTTGCTTTTGCGTAGAGGAGGTAAACAATTCACGATGTCTACAATGTCAGGTGCTTTTGACAGTACAAAATCTAAGCAGTTAGCCTGTTTCCATTTACGCTGCCTGGTCGGAGATAAGACGTGTTGTGATAGAAAGGCTTTTTCTACCGTGCGTAAGAGTCGGCGATCGAAATTTAATTTTGACAATGTCGCAGAACTAAGGTTCCAGTCGATATGCGGAGCATTAAATTCGCCTAAAATCATGACATTGGATCGCACGGCAAATGTTTTTACTTCTTCAATCAGGCTTCTATGTGACTCTGGATAGTTTACCTGTGGTCAATAAACCGTCAAGATGTCAAGGGCTAGAGACCGCGGTGTTCTGACGGTGAGCAAAAAGGCCTCTATATCGGACCCGAGCTGGTCAGGTTTGTTTGAGGCGTGCAGGCCATTTCTAGCATCGGTTAGCACACCCCCACCCTGACGCACGGCTCTGTGTTTTCGGAACAGCTGACAACTGGGGAGGGCAACTTCCCGATCGTCTATCTTTGTAGATAACCATGTTTATGTTATACAGAACACATCTGTTTCCATTTTATACATAGTAATCTTAAGCTCATCTAATTTAGGTGGCAGGCTCTGTGCACTTAAGTTTCCTTTTTCGGCTCGTTTGTGTAGTTTTCATGTTCGGGATCTACCCTCCCCCTACTGGGTCGATTGCGTGGTTATCCGGGACGGACATATCCAAGGTAAGAAAAATGGCGTTGTATCATTTGGTTGCTGTTAATAAACACAATTTATTCTCCTTTGCTGTGTCGCTCCTTCACTTTTGTAACGAGTTGACGACGTTTTTCTCGTTCTGCGACTGAGAAATCCTGCTGAAAAACACTCCCGGGTGAGAGTCTTTTATTTTTGAATTCTTAGACAGGATGAGCTTTGCTTCTTGCCTGCTGGACATTACCAGCTTCAAAGTTCTGGGACGCATCGATCCAGTTGGGCCCTCTGACCGTTTTCCAAGGCGGAATGCCTTAACGTACTCGATGGTTACGTTGCATCCCAACATTTTTTTCTAAAGCGCACCGAAGAGCTGGATGTCCTTGGAATGCCGGCCAATGGAAGTGGTTTCCTTTGATTCTGCCAATCCCTGTATTATGACGTTGCATTCTCTCTTAGCGATATTTGTTTACGCCTACGACATTGTCGCTTACTTTCTGACTAACAGCTTTTGTGCTGCTATTTTTACGGTTATTTTTAAAACCGGAGTATATTGTTGCAGTACCAACCTCGTTTTCTACTGCGGGCGTTTGGCTCGAGCTGGCCGATGTTGTTGCTTCCCGGCCATAGAGTTTTGTGCGATTTCCATGCAGCTTTGCGGGGCCGGGCGCTTAAACGTTAAGGGCCTTAACAATCGTATTTTTATCGACAGTGTGCTAGTTCAAAGCTGCCTTAGCTGTGGCAACTTTTTAAATTTGGGGGTCTTCACTCCGGGGTTTGGCACGCTCTTGTCTGTTTTTGTGTGCGCCTGTACTTAAATTATTGACGCACCCATATCTACTTTGCTGGCAGGAAGTTTTTATTCAAAATAACCTCCACTGCGTCTACTTGTTCAGCTGTTTGGTCCTTCAATTAAATTGTTGGCACATTCGTGCTTTCTGTTGACAAGGCCTTAACTGTAAATGCTGACACACCCATAGCGTTTTTGTTTTTTTTTAACTGTGGGGTACTTCAAATATTCCTCATCTACGACAATTTGGCCAAATTTGGAGTTCATCACCCTCAGTGTTCACTCATTTTTATCTACTTTGCTGGCATAGACGGTTTTCAAATTTACCTCAACGGCGTCTGCTTGGTCAGCTGTTTGGACATTTACTTTAAGTGTAGGCACACTCGCGTCTTTTGTTGTAAAAGTCTTACATGTAGGTGCTAGAACACTCTTATCGTTTTAATCGACTGTGAAGTTATTCAAATTTTCCGCAGCTGCGGCAATTTGTCCAACGTTGGAGGCCTTCACTCTAAGTGTTGCTGCCCTTGTGTCTTCTTTGCCAGCTGCAAGGTTTTTAAAATTCGCCGCATTTGCGTGCAGTTCTTTCGTCCTACCAGTACACAGTTGTATCGGCGCAGGTAATGGGCCCTGGACAACTTTTTTTCCTCTCGAATCTTTTTTCGTGCGGTTTTGTTGATTTTAGCCCTGGATAAGGGTGAGATCGATTCTGCCGGTGGACGTTTCATCCGCCTTTTGTCAACTTCAACGGTCCTGGGGCTCAATCTTGCCTGACCCTGCACACTCGGGCACGTTTGTGTATGCTTGTCCTCCGAGTTTGGCATGTCTGGACATATTAGGTTTTGGCTGCTAGTAAGCGCCCATAATGTTGGTAAGGGTTTTTGATTGCAACTTGTTTCGTCAATTGGCCTTCACTTGTCGAGTTTAAGCAGTTCTGCAAGTATTTCTGATAGTAGGTTCTTAAAACACTCTGGTCCTATTGCTTTTTGCCACATCTCTTTTCAGTGATAATAACCCACTGGGCATATTGTATCACCAGTTTTAGTGCACGCAACTGTCGGTGGCCCTCGCGACGCAGTTACGGTTGCCGAGGTGTTTAAACGGTCGCCCCCTGGGTCGCGATTCCGCGGTTCGCTGCTAACTCTAGAGTAACAGCACGAAACTTCCGGCTGCCCTTTTAGTTATGTTGCGGTTTGTCGAGGTGTCTGGACGGTCCTCCCCTGAGGCAAGCGTGCGCGGATCGATGCTCCCTCTAGACTAGCCTTTTTCGTCACGCGCGACAGTCGGGTCGTGAACGTCTGTGTTCACCATGGGGTTGATTTTGGGTTTTGCGAGCACAGATAACAAAAAATATTTTGGATGGCCTACAGTTATGTTGCACTTGTATTCTTCTCTAATATCTTGGCTAAGGTTACAATGTCGAAATTTTTATTGACTATACTAGTAGACAATTTCGGGATGACCAGAGCAGGAAATACAGCAAATATAAAGGTTAGCCAATACTTATGTAGTGCTTGTCTTCTAACCTGTATCGAAGCTGAGGGTTTAAGTGTAAAATTGATAGTGTCTACGCTAGTAAAAACGGTTTGACCGCGTAACTACTAACGATAAAGTCTGATCTGTGAGTATTCAACAATAATACACAAGCTGTATATCAATTAATGCACAACAATAAACAAATGTTTGACTCAGCCTTTCCAACCATATTCATCAGTGACCCTGAAAAATTTGATTTGAACAGGTTGTGTGTAATCCAGGCCAAAAATGCCAGCAGGATGCTCGATTTGCAGAAAAATTTATGGTTATTCAGCTAGGGTATTGAAGGAAATGTGACGGAAAATCGTATAACACAGTGCGTATTTTAATCAGTTTAACTCTGGAGCCAAATTCGATGGCCGTAGATTTTGAAATAAATTTGCCTTCTTCTTGCTTAAAAATTCGCACCGTGCGGGTTCAATTCAGTAGGTTTAGTTTGCTTCGGTAACACAGTTATTTTAGGCTTTACCGGCAGAAACATTGGGACTTGCATAATATGAATTCCGACCTCATTAGGTCTTATCAGGTGCAGATACCTGACTCCAGTGTAACCGCGGCACTTTTAGCCTCACTTGAAATTTGAACTCGCGTCACTCCCGTTAGGGACGAACGCCCTAACCCCTGAGCTATCAGCCTCGATATTTTGCCTCTGGTTCATCGGGATATAAAATAGTAAATATGTGTAAAGGACACGTTTGCCCTGGTATTGTAATGCCTTTCAGCTGTCATGGGTGGATGTGATCATACAAATGTTTGCATTATGACTAAGTAAATCTGGTTTACTATGTTTCAGTAACATAGTTATTTAAGGCATTACCGGCAGAACCATTTGGAATTGCATTATACGAATTTCGACATCATTACACCTCATCAAATGCAGATACCCAAATACAGTGTAGCCATAGAATTTGCCGCAAAACTCGAGATTTAAAACAACTTTACTCTATCAGGTTGAAAGGCTCAACCCCTGTGCTAACGGACTCGATATTTTGCCGTTTTTTGTTCGTAATATAAATAACTACATTTGTGTACACTATTCATATGCAAGGCATACCTGCTCTGTTATTTTAACGCCTTTTAGCTGTCATGGGTGCATGTGATCATACAACCATTTGCCACATGACTAAGTATATGTTGCTTTCTAGGTTTCAGTAAAATATTTATTTTGGGCATTACATGCAGAAACAATGGGATTTGCATTAGCCGAATGTCGACCTCCTAAGGTCTCATCAGATGCAGATACACAACTCCAGTGTAGCCACGGAAATTGCCGCCACGTCAACTTCGCCAGGGGGCGAATGCACTGACACCTGACATATCGGGCTCAATATTTTGCCGTTGTTTGAGCGGGATATAGACTAGCACGTATGTGTACACCGATTATATGCAGGACACACCTGCCCTGGTATTTTTATGCCTTTCCTCTCTCATGGGTGGATGCGATCACAAAATCGTTTGCCACAAGACTTGATAAATGTTATTCCCGAGCTGTTGGAAAAGGGGACTTTTCTGATTGAAACTTCAATCTTCCAGATTTCTCGTCATCGATTCCAGTTCGAATTGAATTCGATTTGGTTTCGCACATTTTAGTCTACTTACGTGCCAAAAGTCGTCGCCAGAGTTATTATTCTACGTAGCTGTGGGCTGCAGATTTGACCAATATGAACGATGGCACAACTGATCAAATCTGAATCGGCTTTGTGAATAAAGAACGCTTGGTACTACAGTAACCTTGTAGGAATCCGTCGCCCAGACCCAACGCATTGACTCCTCCTGCCTTTCTTGCACTGAGCTTCGTTAACTGCGCGCTATTGCCGTTTTGCACGCTTGATGTCAACGCACCTCGTTTACGGGTGTAGGTACTTGAAAATCTGGCCGCATTGGTTAAGCGCCGACCACTTGATTATTCGTTCCACAGGTTTAACTTACGAAATCTACAATGTTGCACTTGCACGACTGGCTATCGTAAGCGGCGTCATTGTACACGTTTTAAGCAGTAACGTTGTTTGAGTTCAATCAGTTTTGCCAGACTAATTATTTCGGTATCCTTCTGCAGTTGAGACAGCAACTGGCTGTCAATAATTGGTTTCTGACTTCTGCACAATTCGTCCAAATGGGCCAACACTTCACGGCTTTAACACAACACCCGTTGCTACAATCCCATATCCCATAGTTTGTCCTGTGTCTGCTCGTGCGCACCTAAAAACTGGGATTGCCAAACTTTCTGAACAGGTGGCTTCTCTTCAACGGCGATCAACCTCATCATCCTGCCGTCCACCGAACCCACCTGCACGACATTGACCGTCTGTTGCTTCAGCCCATCCCAAAGCAGCTTCAATCTGATGGTATCGCACAACCTTTGGTGCCACAGCCCGTCACTGCATATTTTCCTGCTTCTTCATATCCAAGCGGCAAAAACGGCCTAAGCCTGTACACATGAAGGTGTATGCCAGCAGTCTACATGGTGTCTCTAGTCCCGGTTGAACCTTCTACGTCTGCGACACCCTGAGTGGCAGGCGTTTTTTGATTGATAGTGGTGCTCATCTGAGCGTATTCTCTCCTTCACCAACCGACCGTTGATGCCCAAATGCCAGCCCTCTTCTCCAGACCACCAACACCTCGCATGCTAAAGCTTTCGACACCTGTTCTCTCTCACTGGTTATTGGCCTCTAACGACTCTTCCCTTGGCTGTTTGACGTCGCGAATAGGCTCTCCGCCATGTTTGAGGCAGACTTCCGATCTGCCATCAATTTGTGCACACACCAATCCACTTTACATGACCAGACTACTAAATTCTTTGTCCGAGGCATCCCTTGTCTGTGCTGTCCCGCCAACTTGCCGTTCTAAATCCAGATTAAGTGAGTCCATTTTGGCAAATTTTCGCCAAATATCCAGCTCTCCTCCGCCAAAATTTCAACGCATGTACTCCGCCACACAACGTTGTCCATCACATCTGGACCACTGACCTTCCATTCTTTTCCAGGCTTCGTCACCTCCCGCCTGCATGACTTGCTGCCGCTAAGGTCGAGTTTAATCAAATGCATCAAATGGGAACTGTGCTCCAGTCTGCCAGCCCATGGACCTCACACCTCCACATGGTCCCCAAGGCCACTTCTGCTGACTGGCGCCACTGCAGTGACTATTGGGCCTTCAACAATTTAATAACCCCGGACTGCAACCCATGTGCTGCATCTTCTTGATTTTGCCTAAACCCTATTCGGTGAGTCCGAGTTCACGAGGATGGACCTTGTCCGGGCTTTCCATCGAATACACATCGACCCGAAGAACGTCCTAAGACGAAAGTTATCACACTGTTTGGCCTCTTTGGGCACCTGCGCATACCGTTTTGACTCCGCAACGCTTCCAATACCTTCTAAGAGTTGTTTGATCGGGTGCATTGGGGCCTATCTTTCGTCGATGCGTTCATTGACGATCACTTGTTGACAGCTCTACCACCGAGGAACACATGGAAATATCACAACGGTAGTTGGCCGCCTTCCACAATTTGGCGTTGTTTTCAAACCCTCCAAGTGTGTCTTCCATGTGTCTTCCCTCAAATGTATTGGACCTCTGGTTGATTCCAATGGCATTCATCCTCCGATTTCCAAATTTGCAGCCATCTGCAATTTTCCGCGTCCTTCTTTTAAGCATCAACTCCAACGTATTCTGGGCATGGTTAACTTATATCGCTGTTTTCCCCCAAACTGTGGTCACGCGTGTAACATAGGTCATAGGCTGACACTTGGACCTGCTGCATAGTGAATAATACATTTCAATTGAATCGTCAGGTGCAAGGGTAAACGTAAAATTTATCGCACACGTAGATACATTTTCTTCCGCCAAAATTCGTTTAAATAGTTTTGCGGATTGAGATTACGATGACGAACAAATTATTATTGAAATGGTGGTGAACTATTGAGGATTGTCACTGCTACCAGTCTATTGAAATAAGATAAACATTATGTTCTGTATGCGTACCAAAACCTTCAATTTTAGATATATTATGCACGATTTTACATCAATAATCAATTTTCAGACATTCCTTCTAATGAAGGTGTCTTTTTTGCCTCCGATTATTTGAATCATCCAAAGATTCCAACACATTGCCGGATAACTCTTCTGCCAAAATGAAATCGCGCACATGTGATGTATGCCGTAAAAGTTTCGAGTACTGAATTTACGCCTAGGCCCTATTCTGAAATTATAAAGGTGCAAAAGATGGACAAAATATATCGATCGATATTGCTTAATCTATGACTCTCCTGCCTGCTGTGATTACTTTTTTTTATATTCATTAATTCTCTGCCATATATTGAAAATGTGTGGAAGGGGATCGCTTAAAGCGTTTAAGAGAAAATTTATGATATTTCGCCATATCTCACGCACGGTTGTTAGCGTGTTACATGTTCGCCGTAATAAACCATGCAAATTTGTTCTTAGTACACTACTTATTATTATGGCGCAAACGGTAAGACACGTTTAACATGAAACTTTTAAAATTGGCTCTGCTCGTCCGCACTTGAACAGAACGCATTATTGTATACGTTTATTTCCTAAATTAATTGAAGGCAATATAAAGGGTTCTGCTTTCTGATCATTCTGCTCCTCATTGATGTTTTTTTGTTAGCACAAGACGCACGATCAAGAAGTAATGATCTCAGGCGTCCAAAGGGGTAGAAGAGTTATAGTGTATCATTAGACTTTCTAGTTGACGCCATTCTGCCCCAATTTGCCCAAAGGATCCTCATCTGGAGTGACCTGTTCTCAAGTAAACTGCATTCTGCGCCTTAAGTCAACTTAGCGAAAAATCAAACAGAAATATGCGACAAACCCCTATTTAAATTTTCTTTCTCACTTTTCATCAGGTATGCAATCTGCTGTATTTTATGCTTCATTGAAGAACTCACAAATTTTATTAAGAACCGAGAATTTTTAAATAAATTTAAGAATAACAGGAAAGCCATTTTTTTCAGCCAATCCAATCAAAACTCATGGTTGGTTAACCCCTGTATTAGAATCCATCTGGCACCAATCTCTGTTGTTTTTTGTCGGTTGCCGTGTAAAGTAAATTGCAAAGTTCCTGTTTCCTATTCTCTGAGATTGAGGCCATCACCTTCTACGTCCAAAAACACAATATATGCGAAATTTACCAAAGACAACCATGGCCGTAATCGATGCATCACTCGATTCCAACAGATATATTATAGTTGCGTTATTCCCCTTTACAACACACTTAGCCTTGATGAACAGAGAAAACAATTTTTTTCCCACAATACAAGGTCCCAGGACAGATAAGAATCATCTTCACGCCTGGTACCGCATCCCAAGCATTCTCAGGCAAACGCTGCAAATAAAGCATTGTTCCCAGATTCCGACTCAGAATGCAAAACTCCAAGCAGAGATAATTTTAGGGCTCCGATTTTAGCATATTTCCGCTCCATCTACAACATGGCCAGAACTCTATAATGTGTTTACCAGAAGTGTTTTATCAAGCCAACAGAAAGACAAGTCGTGTTCCAAGATTCAAACTACACACGCCACTCGGCACTCAGTTTTGAAAATCTACACATCAAATGTTGTGTACTTAATGTGCCCACCTTACCTGCAAGCAAGACTCTAGCCCAACCACGTTTTGCTCCAAGAACAGCATGCTTCAAAGTTCATGATCGATTTCCTTAACTCAACGGGCCGTAGTAGAGCTCAATTCCCTCAAGTTTTGCCCGGTCAAATAGTCTTATTTTGCCGTCCTGCAGTCAAGTACTCCCGTGTTTGACGAAGCTTTCATATCTCGATGGCTTGTACATTTACTGTTTGCATCATCGTGCTTAGACAGTCACGTTATTTTTAGAGAAGTGGTAAATTTAATACGCTGATGTGGGCAGGTGGCTAAACGAGGCTACAATTTTATTAATGGTATGACCGACTTAGGATTTCCCATATTATATACGCTAAAACGTTGACTGTAATGATGACTTGAAGATGACGTCGTGGAAAGAAATCCCATGGAGTGTCAAAAGAAAACAGTTATAAAGGCAACGAGATATACATTTTTGTTTAAGGCTTGCTCAAACGA
>JAYGXS010000009.1:29649-98735 GCA_036362985.1 Ligula intestinalis
TTTGTTTTTTGCTTCCAGATAAAGCTTTCTTTGGAATAACTTGCCAATCGAAATTAGGTCGTTAACTTGGATGTCTGCTTTCAAACGGAGATTGCACATTTCTCTTAACACAGATTCTTTTAACCTTCTATTCTCCTCATCTTTTCCGAGCGGCTTTCTCCATGACTCCAAGAAAGGACCATCAGGAATTTAGGAGATCTGCTTGAAACTATTCTCTCTGCCTCGTATCCCCCAATAACCTAGATGTTTCCATTAACCAACGCTGAATCACACGAAGCCACGTGGAAGTACTCAGTCTAAAATGCTGCAGTTTCGTTGAATACTCACCTTCATCAGACCACCCACACCTATTTCTGCTCAACTACTATGTTCCTACTACTATCTTTCTAAGCAGGTGTTTCTCTTGCACACTTTTTGAACATTAAGGTCCGTTGAATACTGTCTCCATTTTCACTGTAAGAGTTTTTTTTAACTGCCCTAAATTTTCATTTTTTGGTCAAAATTACCTGCAAAATTTTGCTAAATGTTGCCCCAAAAGGACAATTTCTGCTGACATTATTACGACTTTCTACGTCTACTTGCACACATTGTCAAATTATTTTTTGAATTTTTATTTTTTTCGAGATTAACTTTGTATAGATAGTGCCGTACCGGCGCTGAAAAATATAAAGTCCAAATTCCAAATATATTACATGAGAGTGGTCTTCCATTTGTTTTAAATAATCTGAAGCTAAAAGACGCAAGATAACCCTTGACTGATAGCTCATCCCAGTTAATCAGTGGTGCGGTATTATCTCCAGTGATCAGCGTATTTTCATTTTGAGCACGCTCACGCATTAGTCCAAAAAGGTCTTTCCAGCCTCTGGAGAGTGATTTTGCGGTCTAAAGACAGTCATGAAATGTAAAGTGGGAGCACCAGGCGTTCTCAGGTTTACCCATAGCGCCTCACTATCATGACTCGAAACAAATGTGAGTTCCGACACAATGAAGCCCTTCTTGACAAACACTGTTTTTCCTCCTCCCCTTCTATGTATCCGGTCTGGACGAAAAACTTGGTACTCTCCGGGTAAAATATCCGCATCCATTACGTTGGTCTGTGGCAAGGTCTCTGTAATGGATATGGATATAAAGAAAGCGCAGCTTTGTTGGCATAGAGCTCTGAGCAATTTGTAGGCCGAGAGAGCTAGAAGTTCTCTGCGAATTATCTACTGTATTGCCTGAGTTTTGATCAGCTTTTTGTCCGTAAAACTTAGGGTTATTGGCTGCCTCCAGAGGAATTACCTTGTCGCAGTTACGATTTCCCCGTTCACTTTTCGCTGGTTCCTCTCAACCGCATTGAATCACCTGTAGAGTTTGGTTTTTAAGTGCTCTCCACTTCTGCCTTTGGGCCAGCGAGTACTCCCGCAGAAAGAAAAACCTTCGGGTACTTGTTCCGCAGTTGCGATTTCCTGTAAGACAGAAGCTTAGCTTGTTCTTCGTGCTTAAGTTTAAATTTTATTGGTCTGCGTTGTCCAGAATCCGTATATGGACCCTTCTTTATGCCCATCTTAAATGCTTTAAGGACGTGAACCACCATTTCTTAATTTTCCTGTAAGAGAAGTCTAATTGATTCATGGACATAATCCATATCTTGGTCAATTCTATTATTTGGGGTCTCCGAAGAAAATTCCGGCATGCCCTGTATGACGATGCACTGATTGCGATTAAATAACGGGCTATGATGTTTATAAGTGGACCTTACCGATGTGTGGGTATCCTCGACTTTGGCTGTGCGATCCCTTAGCTTTCGAATTTGATAATTGGGAGGTCCCGATAGCTCTTCTTGTGTGCCAAGGGCACCTTTTTGTGTGGTAGTCAGTGGCGTTTTGGGCTTATTGGGAGACGCTATCAGACTTGTTCTTACTGGTATCTTAGACACCGCCTGCTTAGTTTTTGGGACAATGTTTAGCACGACACAAGTTGGGCAAACTGTTCAGTTCCTTCATCGTGGTCCGCTAGTCCAGTGCTGACACCGTCCTCCTGTTGGCCCAACGTACGGGGTTTGACTCCCGAGGCTTCTACATTTTCGGGGATTCCACACTCTTCGGCAAGGTCGAGTTCCAGTACTGATTCTGATGTAGTTTGCGTATGGATTATGAAAACCTTCTCTGTTTTCTTCTTCTTGCTCTTCTCTCAGCTTTTCGTCATCTCCAACATAGAGCCATGCGTTAGATTATGCAAAATGACTTCAGTTTCGCTTATTTCGTTTAAAGGCCTACCATAACTTTCTCCGTGACAGAAAATGCTTTGGGAAGTTCCATGTCTGCGTTGCCATCTTGGTCTTCGTACTTTGTGTCTTTTGAGCTCCGAGGACTTCCTGACCTTTAAGCTGGGCGAGGATTTGTTTCGCCAACTATATGTATGCGCAAAAGTTAGGTCTTAGCGGATGTCACTTATATTGTTGAATGATCAGGCGGGCCGCACTGTCCCGTCGTCAAGATTAGTGGACTGTGCGTCAAACCTCCGGTTAAGGTCACGGGCGGGTCTTCCACCTTTGTCTGTCGTGACTGGCCGATCAGTTCCCAAACCCGGTTCACAAATAAACGTAATGCGGCGATTACTTACGGTGAGATACCCTTAGTAACGGCGACCTCACGGTATGGCTGCAGACATTTGGATCCGGTGATATTACCGACCAGAGTGGGACTCTGTACTTGGCCCGCTCATAGCCAAACTGCACTAGACCAGGATTCAGTTACTTTTTACTGACATTCTAAGCATTCTGCATTATATCAGAGCTTCAAAACACTTTGAATTTCCACGCCTTGTCTTGTCTTTTAGTTCCTTACCATTTGATACTATTATCCGGCGAGACTACTCTGTATGCTACATATATTTAGTGTAGGGCACAGGAGAGAATTGTCACAGTTAGTCTTGATATATGACGAGATATGTTGATAGTCAGATATTGTTGACCTCTCGCGAAGATGCCGCATCAGTGCAGTTCAATGTGGCCGTGTATTTGTACACGATTTTTTTGGTTTTTTGCAAGTACGCCGTGCATGCAAATCCTCGAAGTGTGCCTCAAGATCAACGTGCCTGTTAATGCTGGCCTGAATACTGCAAAGGTACTCCGACGAATAGAACACTTGGTCTTCGCCAAGTATGAACCGACGTTTGGGCTCTTTATGTCAATGGCACTGTCTGACTATCAAAACATCTGTCATCGAGCACCTCAAGGAGCTATTGCACTCGATTGATCCAAATATCCATTTCACAATTAAAGCGGGAAAAAAAACAACCGTTTACCCTTCCTCGATGTCCTCGTGCACCGGTGTTTAACTGGAATATTGCAAACCACAGTATTCAGAAAGGCCATCGACACGAATCAAGTGCTTCAATTTAACAACAATCATCCGTTTTGTCACAAACGTAGTTGTGTTCATAACCTTTTCCAAAGAGTGGAAACACATTGCAGCACACCAGCCGCCAGAACAACTGACCAACAATACCTCCAGGAACTCTTCATAGCAAAGTGCTACCCAAAGGCATTCATCTAGTAGAGCAGGCGCCGAATCAACAGACGATGGTCAGGGCAAAAACAACAACCCGAAGTCTGGAGAGCTATTATCTTCCTAAAAGAGATCTCAGAAGCAGTCTCACGACTGTTGCCTCCTGCTGGCGTAGGCATAGCCCAACGACCGCAGACGACAATACGCTGGCGCGTAATGTGATCTAAGGACATACTGCATCCTACAAAAACGTCTGCAGTTGTCAATAAGAAACTTTGCAACAAGGGAGTTTGCAATTATTTTGGAGAAGCAGGCCCAAAATTGCAGACCCACCTTCACGAGCGCAAACGGGCAGCTGAGAGACTAGACCATTATTTTCAACTTGCAGATAATCTCGCGGTGACTGGCCGTAACTTTGATCTCCAATGAGAAGCCATCGTAGGCCGAGGAAACTTAAAATCCGAAAGGCTGACGCTTAATGCATGAAACTCAGATACAAAGTCCATCAATAGACATCTAGACCTGCCCACTGCCTATAAAGTATTAAGGCATTACGAGAAACAGGACGAAACAGGACCAAGCCGGACGAAGAAGATCACACGACGGGCCAGGTATAAGAGGGACTAGGGTTACCAGGACGCTTGGACGGGTAACAAGTCATCACACTCATTACTCTTTATGAACCCCTGCTCCACGGACAGCTAAAAAGCATACACTCGTATAATTGCCCACGTCTCAACTGACAAATAATTGCCTACCTCCCCCGTATTTATGATAGCAGTTCCTTACGCTTTGGCAACTTGATTAAATCTGACAGTTTATTGGCCCATTGCCACTATAATTATACTTGTACTGTTGCTATTTCTCACCTCTGATGAAGGACTCCAGCAGGAGTTCAAAAGCTCGGGACTATAAATATATTGATCTAGTGCTCGACAAGTCTTCTTCCTAAGCCATACCTATGTCTGAAAAATGAACCGTTTCATTTATTTGGGAATAAAACTATTGTTTCAGCGATAGATTCGTTTTCTTACTCAGTGTAATTTCGACCACGACTTTGCAAAATGCGCTTGCAGTAAAGCATGCTAATTCAACTAAACTGCACGTTCAAAACCATGTTGCCGGACACTTTATTTATCTTCTGTTTGCTTCCTTTTTACTCACTTAAGTGATTTCTGGTCTAAAACTACTTAAACATATAATATCTTTTAGGGTGTTACGAGTGGGTACCGCAACCTTTTCGTTCCCGATGTGATCTTGTGCATGTAGTGGGCCGTTTCCTGCCGATCTCTGGCCTTCCTGTCGTGACCTCAATCTGTCTTGAGCGCAATGTATTTGCGGTTGCCAGACTTACCTGCGCGCGTGACGTGGACAACCCTCACGCTGTCTAACCAATAATAGACCGATCTAGCCAATAAACGCGCTTTCTCTCTGTCTTCAAGCCTGACTGCTCTCAAACGGACACTCGGGGACCCGATCAATCTCCTGAGCGAAAGGGTTTTGCCAAGTCAGACTTCCTTCATCTATTCTTTTTTTCCATTTTGTACGCAACATACTCTTCCCACAAATTTGTCCTTCACCGACTTCTCCTCCAATAAGAAACCATGGTCTGAAAATCGCAGTTGCCGGGTTTGACTTACTTAACCCCCTGCTTAACGCATACATGCACAAAGGGCAGCTTATCAGCAATTTAACCTGTTTGGTTGCTACACTGGCTGAATCTAACATAAGGGGTAGAATTCATTGAACCATACCGCATATTAACACATAAAAGGTTCAAACCACTGCGGGTATGTGACCAGACTGGCGTCGTTTTTTTGGGGGCCGTGTCACTACTTTTGTTGCCAATATTCAGGTCAGACCGGTCGGTGACTTAGCTAATGAATAGAAGAGCAAAGACGGGTAGTGTAAAGAGGCTACCCACTGTCCCAGATCGCTACCCACACTGCGGAAGAAGTCCAAGAATTCGACTATCAGGGCACACGGTAAAGGCAGGCGCGGCTAACAAGACGGGGCAAGAACTACTAGAGGCCTGGGTATCAGACTCCAACAGCATCAAAAATCATGTAGATATACCGCCCAGTGTTTAAGCCCTACGTGCTCACGATCAGAAACCACGGCCCAGTTCCTGTCCAAGCACGCAGGCTGCCAGGTCAATGTCACACGCCATAACTCCAGGGGCGCACACATGTGAGTCCGGATAAGATGGCGTCAGGCATGGACGTGGCGTGGGAATGGACCAATTCCAAGTGACAACCCCCTCACATCACAGTTCCGCGTAGCCAAAGTTTACTACCTTCCCATTTTCTCTGACAATTATTTATCATGCAGGATAAAATATCTGTTCCACAGATCGCGTTTTCTCCTTTTTTAATAAAAATAACCTAGGGCACGCATATTTGCTTCTATTTATACAAGCATTCTACATTTCCAGAAATAAACCAAACGGACCACACTTATTAAAACGTACTTCTGCGGCTAACCGTTGTAATAAATGTTATGTGAATGCACACAGTCACACTGCTCATTCCCACCTAAGTAATTAGCAATGGAATCTTTACACATTCTGCAATAAAGCACACAACTTGTCTAGGGATAAGTTTACTTTGGCTTACACCAGCGGGTGTCTCATACTCACGTTGTGTAAATTGAACACTCTGCCAAAATGCTGACTGTGGCCTGCAGACACGCTGGTAGGTAAGCATCTCAACGTTTGGTATGACAGACGGGAGAGATATAAGCCAGCAACAAGTATGACCTACATGTGCTGCCAAAAAGACCTGAAAACTTGCCATACGCCGACTCTAGAATAATCAATCATTAAAATGCACAAATGCGCAATTGTTCCCTCAAGCCAAACCAAAGAAGTTGGCAGTGCGAGTGATCAGCTCCTAAAGGAGCTGAGCACAATCTTCAAGTAATACCGGGTTAAATTACCCTCAGACTAAATTTGCCAATAAAAAGGGTAAAACATACGGTCCTACACAGCTCGCCTATTCCCGTGTCATACACAATAGGAATTGATGGTGCAGAGTGGGGAAAACGACGGGTACATTGTAAGAAAACACTTTTGTAGTAAATATATTGCTTTTAATACATTGTAAATTTTAGGCCCATACGGATTTTCGTGAAAAAAGCATTAACCTTAATGACTTACTTTAAACGCTATTTCAAAGGTTGCTTTTTGGTTTGATCATGGTCTCACGGACCCCAATACACTTCTAAGTAAGACACTTTCTATAACTAGAAACCTTCTGGTAAAGCACCTAAAATTTATAATCCAGCGTATATACATATATCTGTGTACTTCGTATTTTTCGTGATTATGGCAAGATTAATATAGGCAAATTTTGATCGCATTCTGACTTCTGTTAAGAATGGCAAAACTCAATTTCCTATTTATATCGGAGCAGTTTTCTGTGCACGTGCTACTCCTAGGCTCCGTCTTTAGGCAAAGAAAACAAAGAGAGTGCAGAATGTCAATGATGATTTCATTTAAAGTAATAATATCTTACTAAACCCATTTCAGTTCTTTATTCCAAATCTCATTATGGCGTCATAACGGTAACGAAAGGCGGATAACTCAAGCTTGTCAGCCTTCATAATGGGTTGCATATTAACGTCAATGCTCTCACCAATAGGTGTAGATATATAGTATTTTTCGAGAGGGAGCACAGCATAATTAGAAGGAGACAACAAACATGCCGTACGAATTTTTTTCTTGATGTCCTCGTTTGTCGAAAAGATTGTGGTGGTCTTAAGACTAAAGTATTCTGGAAAGCGGCAAACACGATACAAGTACTGAATTAAAACAGCAACCACCCAATCAGCCACAAACGCAGTTGCGTAAAAACACTCTATCGGCGTGTTGAGACGTACTGCAGCGAAGAAGAAGACAAAGTTGCCGAGGTAGAATACCTCTGAAGGGTGTTCAGAGAAAATGGCTACCCACGCAACTTCTTCAAATGGTGCTTGCGCAAACGAGCTGGCCAACAAAAGCGCACCGACCCCGAGATTTGGCGTTCGATCCTGTATGTCAAAAACGTATCGGAAGCAGTCGGTCGCCTTCTCCCACCACTTGGAGTTGGAGTCGCACACAGGCCGGAGGCAACCATAAGGTGTTAGATAATGAAGCCGAAAGACCCACTGCCACGGCAAGAAACATCTGGCGTCGTCTTCAGGATCTGGTGCAGTTGCGGTCAAAGCAACTATGCTGGAGAAACTAGCAGACTTCTCAGGACGCGAATTGCCGAACACGCGGCTGCAGTGCGGAGAAATGATGCCAATTCTCAAGTTGCGGCTCATTCGACGAGACCCGGCCACGCGTTCAAATTTGATGAGGCCAAAATTCAGGCAAAAGTTGACAATCGGGTGACCCGAGAACTACTTGAGTCATGGCTTACGGGCCCCCAATCCACCAACAAGTGCAACGATTTGCCCAATCCATATTCAATCCTGAGATTCAATGTGGCCTAAGCAAACCGTCACTTGAGGAAAAGGCAGGCCACCGCCTCATCGTACGCCAACGCCGGGAAGCCAGACGGCCGAGCAATTATCATGCCCGAGCTCACAGCTCGTGACGAAAGTTCAACAGGTCAGAGTCCGCGTGCCGTCCAACAATCAGTCCACGAACAAGAAGGCAATTAACGTTAATTGTCGCTGTATGCTTGCAGTAATGACTGTGTTCCCATAAATACTGCAAACGTCTGCGCAAACTTGACATTTCTGCCACTCATGTATCTGGTGACGAATCCGCGACGGATATCGAAACGTCAGGCGAATAAACATATTAGCCCAGCGATCGAGTCTTTTTCTTTTTCTTCTTCTTCTCAATTGCGTCCTGGGACACGCATATTCGCTTGTATTGGAAATTTTTTTTTCCTTTATATCCGCAACAAACACACTGCTTCGCTTTCCAAATCTGGACTTTTTCTTACTATAACCTTTCTCTTCGCCTCTTTCTGGTTTTCCGGAAATGTATTTTGTTTTAAAATGGAGCCTCGTTTAACTCCTTCTCCACATACTGCCCATTTTGTCGTTTAACATTTATTATATAAGATAGCTTAGTATTGCACTAAAAGGACAAATTCTGCTTATACATAGTGTCAGTTTACGTTTTAAACGAACAAAAGAATACAATACCGACCAGCATCTTCTAACGCCGTGGCACTACAAAATAGATTGACGATGTTCGTTGGGGCTAACCTTGGGAAATTTTGATTCAACACTTTGGTACGTATTATGATATGAATAATATGTTTTATACTTAAAGCCTAGGAGTCCTTTCATTGCAAAGTTACTGTTGTGGTAAAAATGACTAGAAAAGTTGTAATAACCACTTCACATTAGCAACTTTATAACTCTATAAATAGCATCTTTTCAGAACGGAATTATAGGTTAGGCAAAGGACAATAAGCAAAGTAAACAAATGGCACCGCGAGCGACGAAGGTAGAAACGCTCAAAAGGCATATGAACGAACTGACCCATTGCATGGAGGCGCCAGCGAGGGCGATGAAAATTTAAACAGTCACCAGCAATTGATCGGTGCAACAATCGACGTAGGAGCCTCAGGCCCAGTCTAAACACTCGTCTAGCGTTCAAGCACGCATGTGACACCAGCACAAAAAAATCAGAAACCAGGCGCTGATGATGAAAGCGAGACTGTTTTACAAACATCAGCTTAAATAACATTTGGTCTTCGAAATTGTCCCTTTTTCCTCCTCTCCTGCGATGAAAAAAGCAATATTATATCTGGACCTCGAATCCTCGCGCAGGATAATATATTTTCAAACTTTTATACTTTTAAATGCCAAAAGATTCGGAGTCCAGATATGTCATCACGTTCACCATTTCCCAAAGGTGAGGAAGAGGAAGAGGGGGCGGGTTCATGGACCAAAGTATATTTAAACTGACGTTTCAAAAACGTTCTCGCTCCATCGTCAGAGTTTTGTGGTAGTTCTTCCAGGTGGTCTTAGGTTGGTCCACCCTGCCGTTTACCTTAAATTATATCGCTGTTGGACGCCTGAACTTTGATCTACCCGTTCGTTGCCAACCGCATTTAGTCTCCCAGAGTTTGACTGCTGTTAGGCTGGCGTGACTTTCGTTCCTTCTGCGGTCAGCATAGTTTTAAACGAGTCAGTATGCTTGCTGTCCTCCTCAACGTCACCCAGCGGACTGATCAATCGCTGCTGTTCACTTGAATTGTTATTCGCCTCGCGGCTGCGATTTTGACGCAGTGGTTGATTTTGATCGCGCGCCGTCCGACTTCTACTTCTATTGCATACCCGTTAGCCCTACTGGCCTTGACCGAATTGATCCGAACGTTGTGCTTACTCTTGGTAGGCAAGGTTCAGGTCGATAGCTCTGTTGATTGTGCCAGTGAAGGTTCAAATGTACAGCACTAGCCTGGCCATTTTCTCACTAGCCCTGCTGACCATTGCAAGTCAATTATCGTGCAGTCTTGTGCCCAGGCATTTGCCCGTCTCTCCAACATACCTCGCTTCGCAGGTTTTGCACGGCAGGCTGTAGACTACGGTAGATTCCTCGGCTGCAGGCAGCGGGTGGTTAGGATTCATGATTTGTTGTGTGATTGTGAAGTCTTGTGTACGTGCCACTCCAATCACAAATGGTTGTAAATTTAAGTGCAGTCACCTCTTTAACGTTTTACACGTAGATGATTGTGAGCCAGAAATTTTGCTTTCATCCTTTGTCCCTTCTGCGGTCAGCGTAGTTGTAGGCTTGTAAGTATGCTTAAGGACCTCCCCGATGTCGCCCAGCGGTCTGATCAATCGTTGCTGTTCACTTGAATTGTTCTTCGCCTAACGGCTGCAATTTTGACGCAGTGGTTGATATTGGCACTAAACGATAAGAAATGCAGTATCCTATGTGTTGGCCGACCCAGCTCTCAAAACCCCATGGTTTACAGCCTAAATGGTATCCAACTGCAAGAAGTGGACGCGCAGAAACAGTTGGGAGTATGGATCTCTACGTCTCTCAAGCCCTCGCTGCACTGCGTAAAAGTAGCCAAGTCTGTGATGTCCGTCCTGTATCTTGTCAAAAGGGCTTTCGCTGCCTTCGATAAACACTGCTTTGCTAAGGTCTTTGGAACATTTGTGTGGCCCAACTTGAAGCTCGCAATCCAACCATGGAAACCCTGGACCGCGAAATACCTCAATTTCCTCGAGAAGGTCCAAAGGCTTGCGACCAAACTGGTTACCGGTCATAGCTTTTTACCCTACGAAAGACGTTTAGCTAATCTCCATCTATTTTCGTTAAGTAACAGACATCTACGTGGCGATCTGATACAAGCATTTCGTATAATGTGCGGGAAGGACTGTTGTCTTCTACCTTCAAAAGCGACGACCTTAAGAGGGCATCTCTTCAAAATATGCATAAGAGGGGCCAGACTAGGCACATGCAAGTTCTTCTTTGGTAATAGAGTAGTTGAAGCCTGGAATGCTCTCCCCGACGATATTGTAATGCCCCCATCTGTGGACGCATGAAAGAGAAATTTAGATTTTCATACCCGAAAAGCCCACTTAAATAAGACCTGGCGAAACTAAAATTATATATATGCATATAAACATATTAATAACTGATTTTCAGTAATATTTTAGTTAATAATAACAAGAATTGCAAGCTTCGAGTACACCAAACGTTGCGATTCGAGGCTACGCGGATTTGTAAAAATTTTTCGCATTTCAGGCATGAAATACACTGCCCGCGAACATTGTCTTGTCACCATCTGAGCACACGTTTACGATTAATTTAGATGCATCAGTAGGCATGTTTACGACACTATTAAGTTACAACAAATAGCCACTGAGCAACCGAAAATTAACTGCCAGTTGCCGAATGCAAATTCAAGAATTATCTAATCATAAAACACATTCTACTCGCCCATTTTCAGTAATTTGTTTATAAGAAAACTAACGATTACATTTCTTCTCTCAATTAGTAGGCAGACTCGTTAAACCAACAAGGGTGCACGATGGGCACATCACCGACACTCGGTGAGGTTCGCGTGACCACCGCAAACTTTTATTTGTGGGACCCTTGGTTTTACAGCGAAAACCGCGATAGACTCTCTCTGGCATGCTTCAAACACGCTTAGCACAGGCCATCCGCTTCGAATATACACTGCACTCCTTCCACCCATAACTCCCCCGAGGCGACAGCTTTCTTCTTAAATCTCTTAAATGCCAGTCAAACCCCTAGACATCTGAACAATGCCTAAGGAGTTTTTGAACTGTCGGCCCTCAAATTTATGGCAACGCCATGTTCTGAAATGTTCTGCAGATCAAATGCATTGAAAAAACTGTACCAATAGGAATTTCAAAGGTATCCACCTATATTTTCCTCAGTAAAAACCTGACATGAACTGCTCCCCTGACGTCCGGCCTCAAACCTTTTTTCCCGTGGGCTGTGGCACTCGGGTCTGCGAACTCGTTTGCCATACTTATTCTGGCCGACTTAATCGGAGCCTCATGCGAAGTGATTGGTAGGCAAGGTTTATCTCGATAGCTCTGTTGATTGTGCTAGTGGAAGATTAACTTCCCAGCACTCACCTGGCATTTTTCTCCTCAGCCCTGCTGATCATTTTCTGTTGCATATGGTCATAGAATGAAGACAATTCGTCCTTGCCATTGATTGCAGGTTGATTTTCGAGCAATCTCGTGCCCAGGCGTTTGCCGGTCTCTCCACATTACCTCGCGTCGCAGTTTTTGCATGGTAGGCCGTAGACTACGGTTGATTGCTCGGTTGATGGCAGCGGATTTTCGGGCTTCATGATTTGCTGCTTTATTGTGAACTCTGGTCTTCGCGCCCCTCCAATCCCATTGGTTTGTAAGATATGTGCAGTTGACTCTGAATTGTTTTTCACGTAGGGGACGTCGAGCCAGAATTTTGGGTTTTCTTCTTTGCTCGACCGATGCACGCAAGGATCTTTGAGGCACATGTGGATGATGGAATTTGGATAACCGTTGGCTTGGAAATGGCTTAATATATTTATCAAAGAAAACGAAAATAAAGGTCCTAGGAAAGAGAGTTAAACTCGTGAATGTTCAAGTGGAATGCACAGGCCCGTAATCCGACTTGGTGGATAATGGGGACTAAGAAAACGGCACTAGCGTGTTTGGCTTCAAAGGAAGGGGATTAGACTAGACAGGCATGTAGCGGCCTCGTATACTTAGCAATGCTTTACTAGCACGCCTTTGGGACATGCGCTGCATGTCTTACTCTTTTGCCTTCGAGCGAGTGCATACCAGATGGCATCAAACCCCAGGTTAACGTCATGGACGTGTCCTTAACCTTGTCTGTCCAGACTAGACACTCATGTTCCAAGGCTCATTCAAACAGAACAGCCGTTGACTCTAATTGTTTGTCCGCATAAAACTATTTAAAGTGGGTCTTAACGCAAAACTTTATTTTTATTACGCTAGTAATGTGCGTAGACATGTTTTTTGTCTATTGTTTGTGCTGAAGGCGTCTGCTAGCCCATTCTTCTTTGGTAAGTTCAACTAATTTTTGTCAAAATTTTCATAGATATCATGGGTAAATGAAAACAAGACAGTTCAATTAACTTCGGTAAAACTGAGGGAAGATATGACCGTTTTCCATTAAATATTGATTAGCAATGAAGTTTTTGCAATGGTTTTTAATTGTTTAATTAATCATTTTCTACAAACGTCTATAAAAGTATGTGGAATTATTTCCGAAGTAAAATGGCTATGCCAGATAGGAGACGTTTTCCTGCAGTATGCCCACATATAATTAATACCGATTACAGATTAGTTTGATAGAAACAAAATAACATCCAACATTAAACAACACAATTCCCAAGCCACCTGTTAAATACTTTGCTGGTAATAAATATTTTTTAAACTATTTGGAATATACAACTTCTAATATTTAATCACATTTTCTCAATGGCCATCAAATAGTGAAAAATATTGTGCAAATAATATCTCCGAATTTAGAAAAAGGTGTTTGAGTTATGTTCATTGACAAGTTGAAAAGCATTTGCCATTATTTCAAGTAGGTGTTCTCTTCCTTGAATTGAAGTATAACTTCCAACGTTAAATTTAATTTGTGAGAAGGATCTCCGTATAGGGATTTCGGTTAACCTAGTCATCTGACGGACATTCGTTGTTAGCTATTGGATTCGCCTTCGCAATAACTCCAGCCTCAGAAGACACGGCAGAACATTAGTCAAAACGACCATCATCTCCGTCACTGCCTTTTGTCAACAATTCACCCGGATTCCAGCTCCCTGCAAATGGTTGAGTTGTTTCAATAACCTTTTTCATACAGTTGAACGCTTTATACTTATTGCATAGAGCTTTAGTATACTTTATCGTCAGTCTGATCTATTGTGGGAGACAAAAATAAACGTGTAGATCAGCTTGCAAAAGTTGCAGCACAAGAGGAACTCGAACTCGAAATCTGTAGTTCACCGGTTTCAGTCGTCACCACCACATTATCTGGGTCTACTGTAGACTCTAATTTAATTTCGTTTAAAAGCCCAAGTCATAATTTCGATGTCAGAAGTCGCAAGATTGATGTTACGAAATCACTTTCCACAAAAAGGGCTAGAAGTCTTTCGAATTCATTAACGGTCTGTTGTGAAAAGATGGCGACCGAAACAATTGAAACTATGTGAGATACAGCTTTGGAAGACGGGAAGGAATGTTCGCCAGTGACTGCATTCAAAATACCGACAACATCGCAACAAGGAAATCAAGTCACGCCACCGCCCGGATTCGAACCCTCGACCCCTCGCGAACAAGTCGAGTGCCTACCTCTCTTCGCCTTCACGGGATGATCAATGGTTCTCAAATTTCCTTACTAACTACAGAAACTCGATCTAGAAGTACTTTGAAATCTCCTGCCAATCGAACTTAAAGTCGTAAAAGTTAAAGGGATGAAACTAATGAAGATGAAGCCTCCGTATCATATTTTGCCCTTTTGAACACATTTACAAACCTTGAGAAGGTAGTTAATAGTTAATAGTGGAGATGGAGGACCTGAAGAAAGTTTCTCTATTTCTCCCTTGTGAGAAAAAAACGGTGATGCGTGAACTAGAGCGAGGAAACCTAACGTACGGAGAAAGAAAATCCCTCGCCGAAGTGTCTAAGCACAAAAATGAACCGGCAGGCAGCGTGCTTGACGGAGTTGTTACCAGTCGTATAAACTGCATAGTCATAAAAGGCATGACAGAAGGTTCTTCCGATACCCCGAAAACAAGATTATAAGAGGACAGAAAGGGTAAGCAGAAAGTCCAAGTTCTACAGGCATTCCGAATGGGCCGTATAACACACTCAAAAGATAAACAACGCCAACCAGGACCGTTGAAGGTTTTTCTGACGAGTGATTCCGAGGTCTAGCCATTGTTAAGCAGGAAACCAATACTTAGATACTCACACCCGACGGTTTTTTTCAGCTTGATTTTTCCCCCGCAGAGCGGGAGAAATGGCGATTGCTAAAAGTAGAACTCCACAGGAGAGGCGAACTCGGCGAGAGCGATCTTCGAATTCAGAACGTGGAGATCGTCCATGTCGCGAGGTCAATCCTCTGGAGACAGCTGATAACACTAACAGCCTAGTTGGGATGGACAACAGTCCGTCTCCATCAGCACCGAGAGCTACCTGCATGCAATTGTAAGCAAGAGGCAACCGCCTGCATAAAGTGGTGACTAAGTCTAAATTGAGCTTTCTTTTACACTAATGCCCAAAGTATTCCCTCAAAAATTGATGAACTCAAGGCAGTACTTTCGGAACGGAAACCTGATGTAGTTGCCAAAACGGAAACATGGCTAAAAACATAAATCGCAGATTCCGAGATTTCGATTCCAGCATACCACGTTTTCCGCAAAGACCGCCAAAACCGACAAGGAAGTGAGATTGTCATGCATGTTAGAACAACAATCTCTGTTGTAGAAAGAGAACACACTCTAGTCCTGGAGTATGCGTCCGTGTGGTTAAAGATCAAGAAGGCGAATTCACAGAACGTTGAATTCCTGGCCGTATACCGGCCACCAAACATTTTGAACGGAGCCGACCACTCGTTTCTTGGTCTGGTGAAAGAAGCTGCTAGCCACCAGGAGTTTCTCATTGTTGGCGACTTCAACGCCCCTGCGATTTAATGGAACAATCTGACAGTGGAGGTGGCGTCAAATTCCTTTAGTTCCAAATGAATGGATCTCACCCTTGACCTATCTCTAGTTCAGAACGTTAAGGGCATAACTAGATTTCGAGAAAACCAGCGGGCTACTTGTTTGGATCTCATTTTCACGAAGGATTCATCCTACATACATGAAGTGCATTCAAGTGCTCCGCTCGGTAGGAGTGCCCATACGACGTTAATGTGGGATTGCTCACCCCATACTCAACGCCTGAGGAAAACGGTCGACCAGCCAAACATATGGAAGGCAGATCTCAATTCAATGAAGAATGCACTATCGTTCGTGAATTGAGACTGCATGCTCAATGGGGATCCGGAGGACGATTGGAGATTACTCAAGAGGGTTGCATTAGATCTGCTTAAGCGGTTTTGTCCGGTCAAGGTTCACAAGACGACTAGTCGTGCTGCCTGTTTGACGAGAGACCTTAACAGGCAACTGAAGAAGAAGAAGAATAGGAAACGGAAGTTATTCACGAAAACTGGGTCACCAGTACACCTCGAGGAATTCCGACGCAAACAAAATGCAGTAAAAAAAATCAATTCGCCAGGCCAGGAAAAAAATTTGAATCCAGAATTATTATAATTATTATTATAATCCTCCAACAGGCCGAAGAAAAGCCCAAAACTCTATTCCGCTTTATTAACAGTAGAGGTGCTGGAAGGCGCCCAAAAGGTGCATTACCAACTCCTTACAATTGCCCGTAAACTGGCATAATAAACATATTATTATTAAAAAACAAGGATCCAGTCACAGTACTTAAGAATGATGATGGCAAAGAAGTCGTTGAGAAAGACGAAAAAGCCGAGTACTGTAGCCGGTTCACTAGGTAAACCGAGTTTCATTTTGATAAGGCCAACAGTGCTGTTGTAAAGGCCGGTCCAGCAGAGAGAGCTCTAGAGCCTCAAAGAAGCAAAGTCATCCGGTTCAGACAATATACCAGCCAAGTTCTTGAAAGAATTGGCAAGCGAACTCTCACAGCCCCTAGCACACACCTTTTGTTCTTCATTTGAACTAGGAAAACTCTCATCTGAATGGAAATGACAAATATTTACCTGATATACAAGGGCGGATCCCGAACGAAGGTCAACAATAACCGGCCCGACAGCCAAACTTGCATTTGCTGTAGGACGATGAAAACGATAATTAAAAAGACGACAACGGTGTTCTTAGGCGAGAAAAACCTACTATTAGGGCTCAATCACGGCTTCCAGCCTTCTACTCTCCACTGCGCAGTGGATTGCGCACTAAATGAAGATGGTAAGGTTGACGTCATCTATACGTACTTCAAGAAGGCATTCGACTTAGTCCCACATAAGCGTCTAATGTATTAATTGTCAGAAATTGGTATAAGAGGAAACCTGCTGGCATATATCGCAGATTTTCTCACAGGGCGATCGCAAACTGTGTGCATCGGTGACTCAAAATCAAAACCTACATCTGTTCTGAGTGGCGTCCCCCAACGCTCTGTTTAAGGGCCACTGCTCTTTCTTATCTATATCAACGACTGTGTCAACGACCTGGGTTGCAGCGCTTTCATGTTTGCCGACGACGTCAAGCTCTGGAGAGCCATCAGGTTTGACGCCGATAGGAAAGCGCTTCAAGAGAGTCTCAATCGACTTAGCTGCTGGTCTGCTCGTTGGCTTTTAAACTTCAACATTAGTAAGTGTGTGGTTTTAAGACTCCGTACTAGAAGGACTGATGAGGAGAACGATTCCTTCCAATACCTCCTCGATGGGCACCCGCTTTCAAATGTGAACGAACAAAAGGATCACGGTGTTCTGATAAATTCCTCACTCAAACCATCTACTCAGTGTGTAAAGGCAGCTAAACGCGCGACACAGGTGCTGTTTGCGATAAGGCGGGGATTCGTAAACATTCACAAGGAGCTCTTCAGGAAAACCTACGGAGCGTTTGTTCGGTCCCACTTGGAGTATGCTGTCCAGGCCTGGCGTCCGTGGTTCAAGAAGGATTATCTGAACCTGGAACGAGTGCAGGCGAGGGCTACGAAGATGGTCAAGAATCTTGGTCATCTGCCTTATGAAGACATACTGACCGAACTTGATCTTTTCCCTCTCAATTATAGGCAACTCCGCGGGGACCTCATACAAACCTACCGAATTGTTAGAGGCCGAGACTGTGCCCTACAATTTGATGATTTCTTCGAATTGGCTCGGACTGACCATCTGCGAGGTCATCCTTTTAAACAACAGAGGAAACCGGCCCGTATCGACGTTCGACGAAACGCCTTCTCTCAGAGGGTCATTGGAGCGTGGAACGGACTCCCGGAAGATGTGGTCCTCTCAGATACTGTTGACATTTTAAAACACAAACTTGATTCTCATTTGCTGAGAAACTGTGGCAGATATAATGAACAAAGTGTCAGTAGCAGCACCTTGCAACTGGCTCACACTTATCGCTGATGTTAAGCCTACATTTGTAAATTTGTATTATGTACTATTGTTACGGTGGACCTATTATGCGATTTTGGTTATGAATAGGGAGCTCAAGGGCGAAAGCCTTCTTCCCTTAATAAAGTAACTTAAGGAATCACATTTATTTTCAGAAATAAGCACAACATTTAGGTTTTAAAAATTATGCTTACTTATCCTGTCAAGTACTTTTGCACTTAATACAGTGACAAAATTGCTTTGTCTGCAATTTGTTGAAGCACGCAGCTGTGGTTGTGCATCGCCAAACTTTGTGAGATATGTTCTCGTGAAGAGATGAATGGAAGGCTTTATTATATGCAAGTCAGGTAAAAATATATTTTCTTATAAACAACAGGTTCCACTCATATGTTATTGAGAAGCGGAACAGGCAGAACAATAATGAGTATTGTAAGAAATTGGTATACATATGACCAGCATTTTATCATTGTCAAGCTTACATCTGATTGTGAAATTAATCAGCTCATAGAGAAAGCATCATTTATGAAAAAATGTAAGTTCTTCTGTCCTAATGAATATTTAATGGTTTCTTTTTCGGCGAATGAAAAATATGCTCTAATTTCTCCAAAGTGATCGTGAAATAACCTTAAGAAAAGTTGATACACACAGAGATTCTTCAAACGACTATCTTATCGAAGCCAATGGTGAGGGTACTTTTGTGGAAAGTTTCTTCATTAATACTAGGAATGACAATATCGAGATTTCGTTGCATACATGATTATTCTTGACAACGTTGTTTGTTATTTCGAGGCATTTCTACAAATAAGCAACATGGTCATTATTATATCTGCTTATATCCAAAAACACTTTCTTTCAGTAAATACTATTTATATCTCTCTTAATTTAAGGGTTTTGGTGTAAATGATGAATAGAAGCGTGATTTATCAATTTATCAATGAAGAAACGGAATACGGAGAAAATAATGATAGATGATGTTAGACCATTATCGATAAAACGTTATCCACTAATTGGAATATTTACAGAATATTTTGACTAATGAACCATTGTTCAAAAATAATTTTTTTTTCATTCCATTTGTAACTTAATCAAATGGTTAAACGTTTTGTTTTTATTTATAGTAATTTTTTACATAACACAAACAAGGGGTTCGTAGGAGGATTTTTAATTTTCACAACAAGCACTCTGGTTTTCTTATAGTTCTCTTAAGTACTTTATATGCCTAATGTAGCTGCTCATTACGTATACGCTTTTTAGATGCGTTCTCGCTCGTATGCGAGAAAAAATCAAGCATTTACAAACTAAGGCCAGTTATTTTCAGGCTTCACCGTTATGTTCTCTCATTTCTATAAGGAATAAGAAAGTGATCAAATTTTCCCATTTCGAGCTTGAATTACTTACATAATGGACGAATTACACATAGATGCGACGCTGAATCATCTAATTAATGCGCTCTGTCAAAAGCGCTAAAAGCAAAGTGTTGTATTACAATGTTTTCATCGTGTTCCCTAACTAGCACTGTCAGTTCCTATTGTATATGACGCGGAAATAGAAGAGGCTACATAGGACTGCATTGTTTTACCGTTTTTCGTAGAAAAAGGTTGTCTGAGTGTCATTTAGCCTGGTTTAACGAGAATATTATTCAATAACCCTTTAAGATCTGATCAATTTTACTGCCATTTTCGTTCGTTCAGCTTGCATTTTTAATTGGGCAATCGTTCGTTTTAATAATTGATTAATATAGAGTCTGCAAGTGACAAATTTCAACGTCTATTTGCAGCAGATGTAGGTCATGCTTGTAGCGGGCCTCTTAACCTCCCCTGTCTGTCTGTCCGGCAGAAAGTTTAGATGTTTACCAGCTAGCGTGTCTGCAGGCCACGATGATCTGTTTGGCAGAGCATTCAATTTACGGGCCGTGAATATGAGGCGCCACACTCGAGGATACGAAAGGCAGCTTATCCCCGGCAAGGTTTTGTCCGTTTCGGCAGAATATTGAAGAATTCCATAAATATTTAGTTAGTCTGGCATATTAAGTTAATTTAGTTGACCAAACTGTGATAAAATCTCTAGGCATTGGGAGGGATGTGAACCCGCATTGGGTCTTGGGCGTGAATTTTACGTAAATTATGATATTATACGGCAAGTATATACTGAAAAGTCAGTCGAAATAACAATTGGTAAGAAAACGAAAAGATTGCTGAAACAGTAGTTTTTATTCGTCTGACTTTTCGATATCCACCACGGATTTATCACCAGGAACATAATCAAAACGCAGTAGAAGATACAGTTCATGTGTGCACAGGAGTGTTGCCATATGAGTCAATTACAATGAAAACGTACTCGAAAAATCGATAACCGTTTAATGTGAGTGCTGATTCGCTACGTCAGGCGAAGAATGATATGGTTGCCGGTCGGTTCTGCAAATGGTTATTTGCTTTGGACAAATTGTGTCTCAGCACTGAATTTGGTTTGGGGAAATCAGTGAACTTGTTGATGGTATGTGCGTCTTCGAACCGTGACTCAAATAATTGTCCACTAAACCGATTGTCACCTCTGGTGATAATATTGGTCTCCTCAAATTTGAATGTGCGGCTGGATCTCGCTGAATGAGCAACAACATGAGAATTGCCATCATTAAGCCACATTGTAGCCACATTTTCCGCAATTCATATCTTGGGAACTCTGCCAGTTTCTTCGACATAGTTGGTTTGCCCGCAATTGCACAAAATCTTGAAGACGACGCCAGGTTTTCCTTGACTGTGTTTAACGATTTACACAATCCATACTTGATCCTAAGACTCAATTTGACCAAAGCATATCGCCCTTTAGGTAACCGACAGGCCACCATATCAGCCTTGGCCAACGTAGCGAATAAGCACTCACATTAAACAGTATCGATTTTTTTAGCAGGTTTACATTTTTATTTTCTTATACGGCAAAACTCCTGGGCACACCCGGCATGTATCTGATGTTGCGTGCTGATTGTATATCTGATGATAAATCCGCGAGGGTTATCAAATAGGCAGGCGAAAAATTAGTCCCAGCAATTGAGACGTCTTCTTCTTCACACTTACTTCCTGAGATTCGCATGTTCGGTTGCATTGGCTATTTCATATGACTCTAAAGCATATACTTATTCACTTCTCCAAAGGTGACTTCTTTTTAGTAATATTGCTGAAAATTCGATTCCCGGGGGCAGATCAGAAGAAAGAGAAGCGCTCACCGGGAGAGGTTTATTTTAATCCTGATGTTTAAAGTAGTGGCTCGAATGACACCCAAACCGCGAACCGAAGAACCCTGCTTATGAAAGTCGTGGTGGAGCATCCCGTACGTGAAAGACTTTTCCAAAGTTGTGGCTAGATCTCTCGCGCTTTATAAAATAAAAGTTGCTCACAGGCCTTCTTACACCATCCGACAACCAGTAATGCGGCCAAATGACCCTGAACCTCAACAGCATAGGAAAGAATTCGTATACCGAATTATGTGCAGCAGCGGAACGTGCAATTATGTTCGAGTAACCGGCCTACCACTTCAAACGTAAATGCAGAAGCATAAGTGGGCCGTGGATATGTTGGACCCAAACTCTCAGTTAGGAACCCCCGCTGCAGCAATGGGTTACGACTTCAACTTTGACGCAGTTGAAATTGTGGGGCGCGGTGACGATCACACGTCAAATCAAATTCAAGAAGCCTGAATGTTGACCGACTGTTATTTCCACCGCCACATACATTAACCGGTCCACTATGCTGTTTTGAGGACTTTTTATCTGAGGACGGGCGAGGAATCGAAAAACAGGGGCCAGGAACATTTCCGGGCGTGATAGGGGACTTGAGATAAAAACGCGGGTAGCCAACATAGCGGTTAGCGTGTACTTGCCGGAAACCACTCAAGACACCACGGAAGGCGACAGAATGAACACCTAGGGGTCTGACACCAGTGCAAGCCGCCTGACGGCATGGTCATCTGCGGCCGCCGCGGCCAACATGCTTATTCCAAGCACCAGTCATGTTGCCACACAGGGCCATGGAACGAACACATAAGGGGGCGACACGGCGACAGACAGGAGACGAACAGACGAGGAGACTGAGGACGCGGCGAGAGACAGACATAGTGGCACAAACAAGATTGGTAGAATAGGCACAAACAAGGAAGGACGGCGAATTGTCGAAACCTTGAACCAGTGCATCTATTCTCTGAAAATGGGTAGACGAAACAACTACCCGACACGTAAGGCTTGTAATAAACTTCTCCCGGAGAACGCTCCTCTTTCTTCACATCTTTCTAGTTTGCCATTTATTCGCAATATTGGCGGGCATCATAATAAATTTTCTGTAACGCAGACTTTTTTGTAATATTTTTGCTCGCTTTATCGACATTATCCCTTTATTTTTAGTTCACGTAAACATACTTGCGATTTTTATCTAAATGTTAACTATAATTTTGATGTATTGCTAACTTCTACGTCCATTTACACAACTTGGGACTAAGTATCTTTGCTGGGGCGGCATAAAAATACATCCTCCCAGAAAACGAAAAAAATTAACGAAAACTAAGCTTGATTATTATAAGAACATCATATGCGCAAATTAGAGTCAAATTGGCCAAAATATTTAAGCATTCTAAACTAAAACTAAGCTAGTTTAGCAATGCTTATCAAAGCATACACCAAAATAAACTAAATCTCAAACTTATAAAGCTTTATTTTGGGATGACGCTGGGTAAAGGGAATATGCACAGATGTTCGCTAGCTGAGTAGCTTCTTTGAAAAGGATATCTATTTTGGTGAGCTTTTTGTTAATAATATTGACACCATCAATATCAGACGTTTATTTCTGAGGCTCTTTATTGTCAACAATGCGTGTTAGTGTTTCAAAGGATTTGCAAATATGACCCAGGGGAGGTATCATATTGCCCTCCAATCGTTGTGTACCTGACGTGAGCAGTAAAACAATAAATTAACATACCATCTATGATCAAATGCTGGTAAATAATTACGTACCAAAGTCATCAAATCCCATTTTGGGTGAAAACAAATGAGAGAAACCAAGCAATTTCATGGGACCGGCATCATAGTCATCAAGGTTGAGTGTGCATTAATAAGCATATATTTACGCAGAGATGTATAATTTAAGTCATGTTCAAAATTGGATTTGGTAAATTGGCATACATAAAGTCACATCATTTAGAGTAAAGGGAAAGATTTAGTCCTAAGAAATATTTTTAGTAACGAAAATGTGTTTCTTTAGTTCGTTGATGCTTCGCACCATTAGAAGTCGACTGAGTAAATTTGATAATAAATAATGTTAAAAAATTTGGTTTTGCCTGCGTTGACAATGGCTCTTTCCCCCAGTCATATGCTAGGAAAGGCAGGCAGGCAGACATAATAATAGGTGATAGTTTAGTATAACTGTTTGTGATTTAACATCAACCCTGGCTTCTTTGTGGCCCGCAGAAGCGTGTCTGTTGCCGTCATTCTCCTCTCAGCAGCAGGCACCAGTGTCCCCAGCAGCAAAATTTCGAGACGTTTTTGTCTAAGGAAACCGCTCGGCAAATTTCGGGGTTGGTATGATTTCTTTGGCCACCTCGTATGCGCAGGCGTCGGTTGGCGAAGTTATGCACCCATTAAAATTATTGTACTCTGGCAACTTTATCTTCTGGTGCGCTGCTGTGTATCTCAGCATGCAGATTAAACGTCCTTACGCAACTGCAGTTGAAGTTGTGATGATGAGTCGCGACGAATTTCGAAATGAATTACCCGAACCGTCGAGTCGTCTTCTTTAATATTACTTTCTGAGAATGAATTGGGGATGAAAATTCAGGTAGCCGCATATAATCGTTGATTTTAGTACGATTTTCTCGATGGTTAAACATGTATAATTATGCTCAACCTCTAAGCTACACACACGAGTTTAATCACACTTGGTTCGATATTACCCGCTCAACTTTTCGTTCATATGGAATCCACCAATACGAGAGCAAGTTGACTGCTCAAGCAGGATTTCCTAAGCAGTCATCTCGAATACACGGGAATGACTACAACCCTGACTAAATTATTTAGTTGGTTTGGCATATTTGCTTAATTTGAATTGACCCAAGTGTTCAAATCCCGCCAAACGCCTAAAGTTTCCCACATGTGGGTCAACTCAAATTCAGCAAATCTGCCAAACGAACTTAATAATTCAGAATTATGTCAAACCATTGCTCGCGAAAAAGAATTTTAAGCAGGTCAGCACAAAATTGAATTTGATCACCACACACCAGTGAAAACTAGCATTGAAAATTAATTCTGTTATTCGTACAGCCAGTTGTATACAACTTATGTGGAGATGGTAAAACGCAATGAGAAGAAATAAATATTGTAAACAAATTTGATAAGTTTCTTGAAAATAAACAGATGAGTTCAATCATTACAACGCAGATCACAAAGAAACGTTATCCACTTGTATATTCCATGTTTTCCCATGCATATTCAGTTAGCTGTACAATGTGGGGTATCGCTACCGTAAAAGGTTACCTGAATGTACTGTCCCATTTTGAAAGCACACCGATGTCCCAATAAGTGGCTTTATCATCGTCCTTCCCATGCATGGCCTGCTGAATAGTTTGTGAGAGATTAGGAAATCTGAGGTCAGTCAAACGCAGACTGTTTGGTAGAGTTCTGTCGTAGAAATAAATAACGTTGATCTCTGCAAGAACATGCGATAGCACTAAATGTACGCATTATTGTATTTGTTTGAAGGTTACTTGCACTATTTGTGTACTTTGATATCTGCAAAATTAAAGAAGGACATCAGGTTTAGAAAGAGCAAAATAGTGTTTTTAGAATTTGTTTCATGCATTTTCAAAGAAAAATGTCTTACCTTGTTATGAAAGCCAATTGAAATTCGTTCAAAATTAACCCAGCACTGCAATTTAAGGAATTTTCCTTCCGGTATATAAATAATATCATCGCAATTTACCATTTCTGCTTCTGCGAGATTATTCATTTGAAATTCGAAAGGTTGACTTGATTTGTCTCCTCCTTCTAACCGCATTGGAAACAATCTTCTCAGACCTTTTTCCACAAATACAGGAAGGTCTAACATGCCCTTGCGCATCGGACATTGGTTTTAAATTGACCATGCATGAAAAAGATAGTCCATATGCAGCGCAAATGGTTAATAAAGCAGAGGCAGCTAAGGCAAAAGTACAAATGTCTGCACCGAATAGTAAAGAAGCACTCGGCCAGCACACATCAGGCATGTTTAAAAAATTACGATGGAGAAAAGTACAAACTAGCCTTCCTGCATGTTCCCTTTCGTCGCATATACGGTTGTGGCGTAAAAACGAAAGTGTTCAGGAAAGCGGCAAAAGTATGTTAGTACGGACGTTCAGCAACCAATTAACTGATCCATCACAAACTGCATCTGCGTAAGAGCACTTTACTTTGGACACGAATTGCAGAGAATTAAAAGAATATTTTGCTGAATAAAAACTACTTCGACGAGCCATGACTGCGACTAGTTAGCCGCAAATTTTTGTCAACCAATGCACTTGTAGATGAAAGATGAAGCCACATCCAAATGGCCCAAACCTTTGGCGAGTTGATGCGTAAGTGAGCGATGTATCGAAAGCGGTGAGCGGCCTTCTACCGCCACTTGGATTTGGAGTTAGGCCTAGCTCTCTGGGCATAATTGGCTCACAAGTATCCAGCCCGCAGTCGACGCGGATAAGAAAACTGTGGCAGTTAATGAGCCATTACCGCATCCAGTAGAAACTCAAGCGGTGCAATCGGGAAACAATAATTTTACTGCGCATGTGGAAGATCCCTACAAACTATAAACATCATAAAATTTGCGCACGTATCACACTTGTCGGCGCATGTCTAATAGTTTTCTACGGTTACAAGTGACTAAGGTTTCTCGATGGAATCAGAAACGTCAGGAAAATAAAACTCTTGTTTTAGTGGTCGCATCTCCCTCTTGTGGACTGCTACATAACGTGAAAGTGGTTTAATAGTGCATAAAGTCCATAAAAAACACACTGCTCTGTTATTGACGGCTAGGTTTGAGTGAAGTTGGTATGTTAACCGTCCACCGCCAGCTGTGAGAATAATACATTCCCACCGTAGATAACGACGCTCTTCTTCCACAACCCTCAAATACGCCTGGAACCAACTCAAATGATTTGTGTTCTAATTACCGTCCCTTCCCGATCACAGAACTGCGTTTGACCAAGTTAAAGATACTGGATGCAACAAAGAATGCAGAGGACAGTCCTGATAGACCTTAAACTTGCATGTTTTATCAAAATATTCTACGAAAACCACAATGAAAACTAAATGTCACAGAGCAGCTGACAGGTGTTACTTTCTGATTATCCTCATGGTCAGAAAATCTCTGGCCAAATAATAGTATGCGGCTTTAGCGTATTCACCGTGAAAACGGAGATCCCCCATCCCCCGTGGATATCCTTTATCCTGCCTCCAAAAAGGTAATCAGCGTAATAATAACGAACCTCCAGGGCGTTCCCCAAGGGCATGCCCGGGCAGACGAATGAGAGGCTGCAGAAAGACACCATTTAGAGTGAACTAAAATGACTTTTTTATATTCTCACACTTCTAACGTCTGGATGGCCTGGCCAGCGGTCAGCGCGCTACATATTTATATGAGAAGTAATGAGAAGTAATGTTAAAAGTATTTTCCAAAAGTCCTCCTGCGGCCGCCTAAGTGCAAAAAATCGTAGTCCCGTCTACCGTAGATAAAGTTGTTATTCCGAATTCCTTACCGATTTTTTTCTTTAATAGCTGGATTTCTTCATACTAAAACCGGATGAGGTGATATCACAACTATTTATAATTAAAAAAAAGTTAGGTATCACCTCGCATATATCAGCTTTGTGAAAGTGGATTAAGGTTTCAAATATAGTTTAGAAAGTGTGGGACCAATCACTGTAAGTATAAATATTCTACTTACAAAAGCGAAAAGAAAACTCTACGCTGAGTGTTACACCGGAAATCATAAAAATATCCGCTACAGGAATGTCATTTTTGTTAATGAAGCCCAATTTCCTTTCATATGATGACGAATCGCGGCCGGACTTTACGTGGAGAAGCTTTTAACATTAATATTAAAAACAAGTAAGAACCTAATATGACTCTACTCCTCGCTGTCAATGCAGTTAATATCATAAGCTGCGAAACAGTGCTTGCTAGCTTAGCTGTGAATGTATCCTAACAATTTGACAGCCTTTCAAATAATCTTGACAAGGAAGGGATATACATAATTGGTATGGACAACTTGCGTTTTCACTCTTCATTTCAAGTGTTCTATGACACATTTTAATACGATATACACTTCTCACCAAATCCTTACCTTAATCCCTATACGGAGATCCTTCTCACAAATAAAATTAAATATGGGTAGTTATAATTTAATTTAAGGAAGAGAACACCTACTTGAAATAATGGCAAATGCTTTTCAACTTGTCAATGAACATAACTCGAACAATTTTTTAACATTCGAAGACATTATTTGCACAATATGTTTCACTTTATGATGAGCATTTAGACGAATGTGATTTAATATTATACGTTGTGCATTCCAAATATAAAAGAAAATACTTTTTTTACCAGCAACACTAATAAAAAATAGGAATAAGTTCAAATATATAATAAGAATTAATCTGGTTTTGGTTACATACGATCAGGTATTGGAGGAAAAGAACAGTTGCTATTAATCTCCGTGGAATTTATGATAATTGCACAAAAAATAAAGCAAACCGATTTTAATTGTCTTACTGAAATAACAGTAGTCAAAACGGGTGTGATAATCCAAGCATTGACCGATGTAATTATGAGGGCAACATCTACTTAGCAAAAGTCTATCCATAATAAAAATGATTTGAAAATATATGTTGAGCATTAAGTGTTCAAACGAGGAGACATTTCCAAGGTAATTAACAGGTGGCTTGGGGATTGTGTTGTGTAATGTTGGACGTTGTTTTGTCTCTATCAAACTAATCTGCAATCAGTATTGATTATATTGGGACACACTGCAGGAAAAATGTCTCCACTCTGACATAGCCATTTAGCTTCTGAAATAATAAGCCATATTTGTATGGACCTTTATAGAACAGGAGAAATTAAACAAGTAAATGCCCCTGCAAAAGCTTAATTGCTCATGTTTATTTTAAGGAAAACGGTCATTTCTTTCATCAGTTTTACTGAAGTGAATTGAACTGTCCTGTTTTTATTGACCCATGAAATTCATAAAAATTCTGAAAAGAATTAGTTGAACCTACCAAAGAAGAATGGGCAAGCATATGCCTTAAGCACAAACAATAGACACAATAGACACCCAGATAACTTGCGCTACAAAAATCAAGTTTTCCGTTAAGACCAAATTTTAATAATATTATTCAGACAACCAATTAGACTGAACGCCTGTCATCATTGAAGATCCACAAATTACGTTAAGGCAGTAGTGCTGTGTCTAGAAATTATTCGATCATGCAAAACACAATTTGACCTCCCTTATGTTGTACATCTGCACCAGTGCAAATACGATGCCTCTTGTCTTTAGTAATCCCCAGTATCCTGATAAGGGCCACGTCAAAAAGACAATTAATTGTAGCAGATGGTTTAAGGCTTTACTAATATGGGTAAATGAGGGAAGCTTGAGGTTACGTAGAATTGAGCCAGCACTTGCTAGAACTGAAATAATTCGTATATTAACACATGTCCAAATCAAAATGCACTGATGCAGAATCTCCGCGACATGTGAACGATATCTGACTAGCAACATATCTCGGCTTATCCCATCATTGACCATGACATGTCTAGCCAGATAATACCACCAAAATAATTATCAATTTGTAGATAAGATATGGCGTGGTTGGCCAGAAAGTTATGACAAGTTAAGTACATGCAGAAGTCTTAGAATGTGTCTAAGAGTTAGTTGACTCCCGGACCAGTGAAGTCCAGGCATTAGCGGGCGAGTGCAGAGTCACATTACGGTGGGTGAAGTCGCTGGGACCAAACTTTTTGCAACACTGTTTTGAGGCCGACGGTACTAGGAGAACCTCACCGTCAGCATCAATATACGGCCAGATCGAGCTGCAATGATGCGGCATCTTCGCGATACGTGAACGATATCTGACTATCAACTTATCTCGTAATATCTCAAGAGTATATGTGACATGTCTATCGTATGCCCTGCCGTAATAATATACAGCTTACTATCTAGTCTCGCCGAATAATGGTATCAACTTTGTAATGAACCAGAAGACAAGACAAGGCGTGGAATGTCAGAGTGTTTTGAAAATCTGATTAAATACAGAATGCTAAGAATATCAGTAAACAGTAAGTGAATCCTGGTCTAGTGCAGTCCGGCTTTGAGCAGGCCAATTACAGATTCCCAATCTGGTAGGTAATATCCCCAGTTATAAATGTCTGCAGCCATACCGTGAGGTCACCGTTTTTGGGGGTATCTCACCGTAATGAATCCCCGCATTAAGGTCCTATGTGAACCGGGCTTGAGAACTGATCGGCCAGTCACGACAGATAAAGGAAGAAGACCCATCCGTGACCTTAACCGGAGGTTTGACGCACATTCCTCTAAGCTTGACGACGGGACAGTGCGGCTCGCGTGATCAATCACCAGTTTAAGTCGCATCCGCTAAGACCAAACTTTTTCGCATCTATATGGTTGGCGCAACGTAATCGCGCCCAGCTAGAAGGCCAAAAAGTCCTCGGAGCTCAATAGACACAAAGTACGAAGACAGAAATGACATATCAGACATGGAACTTTCCAAAGCATGTTCCATTATATAGAAGGCAATGGTAGGCCCTAAAACGAAATTAGCGGAACTGAAGCCACTTTTGCATTAGCAAACGCATTGCTCGATGTCGGAGACAACGGAAAGCTGAAAAAAGACCAAGACGAAGAAAACGGAGGAGGTTTTAATACTCCATAAGCAAACTACAGCATAACCAGTAGTGAAACTCAACCTAGTCAAAGAGTCAAAATTCCACGAAAATGTAGAAGATCCGTGAGTCAAACCCTGTACGTAGAGCGTACAGGCAGACCGTGTCACCACTGGACTAGCAGACCACGAAGAAGGGACAAAACAATTTGCTAACCTCGGGGTGTCGTGCTAAACACAGTCCAATAAACCAAGCAGGCTGTGTCTAAGATGTCAGTAAGAAGTTTGAAATTGTTTGCGAATTTAAGTCTCTCGAGGTTACGTGTTTTAAGTCTCTATCTCAGTAAAGAAGACACGCTTCTCGGAAATTATTCAAGAATTGACTATATTTTTCCAAAATATGGACTTTTCTACGTGGAAATCTCAATCCGGTCGCTCTGAAAAATTAATTCGCTATGAATTATTTCCAAAGTTTAAAAATTGCTTCTTGGACGTGTCGATTTTGTGAAAAACTTCTCTGTGCCACAAAAATCTGCACATCTCCGAATTTTACACCGAGGCTGATTCCTTATATCCCTGTGCTCTAATATAACCTTATGCTAATATTTTCATAATATTAAAGATAAAATTGACTCCTCTGTTAGGATAAAAGTGATCATCACGTTATTCCTAAAAAAATTTTATAACCAAACACATTTCATTGTATCTGTCAGGAACTCAATATTTTACTCTGACTTACTGTAAACTGCTTGTCTCTGTAAACTTGCACTATCTGGCCAATCGATATTCTCTCCGCCTCACTCCTACGGTCTCTTTTTGGTTTGGCTTCCGACTTAATTGGCAGTATCACACGCAGGTCTTAACACAAAAAATCGTACATAGCATGGAAGGTTTAGATTCTACAAGTCCGTTAGCATGAAACGTTGAGCTTCCCTTGCACCTCAAACCCGGGTCGCCAAATCTGTTTTTATCTGTGTTAGCACCTCAGGCAGCCCGGTCACTTCGACACGGGCCCTTGACAACCTTGCTAAGATACAACTAGAAAAATAACTGCCGATATTGCCACTCAGATAATTTTTATAAATTCTCCAACTCCTGCCAAACGGCCAAGATGTCTACTACGTTACTGATAAATGATAGATAGATAGAGAACTATATTTTGGGGTCCAACAAGCTCAAGAGTAAACGGTCAAAAATAACAAAATGCTCAAAGTAAGAAGTCGACACGGTTACCACATCTGCTATGAAGACAGGTCTGCCTTCAGCTTCTCAGTTTCCATTTCCTCACACGTGAAGAATCGTGCTAAGAATGGGAGTACCGAGTACTGGTAGGCCGATGTACGGCAGGTCATATAACGGAAGCTTCGGCGCATGGTACGAGAAGATTTCGCAGCCATTTTTTCAGAGGGGAGAGGGTGAGCGACCTCACTTATAATACGGTCCACGAAATTCTTGACCGATTTAAAATGTCGCTGTATGACGAGGTCAGCTAAAAAAACATAGGAATAACCGGTAGCTAAAGAGAGCATGCGGTGAATACGTTTAATAATAAGCAAGTCTATCTTGATTAGTGCTGGAAAAGTAACTGGAGAGCAATAAAGAATAAGAGGGAGGATACAGGCATCAATAAAACGCCAGATGAGGGCTTGTTGGCTGCCATATGAACGCAAGCGGCGGACATAATACAAAAGTTTGCGGATTTTTATAAAAAGGTCTTCAATATGAAGAGTAAATGAGAGGTTGGAAGCAAGTGTTACACCAAGGTATCGGAAGGAGGATACATTGTTGGGCAGAAAGTCAATGGTTTCAGGGCTGGTACGAGGTCGTAGCCGAAAAATGCACTGGACTGACTTCCGCTCATAAAGTAAAAGGCCATTTTCTGACGACCATGCTGTGACATGGTCCAGTCCATCCTTCAGTGTTTGGAGATGGGTCTGGCTTTTGAGAGGATGGCCGACAACCATATCGTCAGCGTATTTGGCAAAAAGACATGCGTTGGGAAGGACCGTGGATTTTCGCTTCCCGGTCTGAACGAATTGGGTGCGGGAAGTAAAAAAAGTCCTTTAGCCATAAGACAACCCAGCCAGGAGCGCCACATGCAGAGGTTTTACTAAGAAGAAGTTGGCGCGGGATCGTGTTGAAGGCTGAGGAATAGTCAAGAAAAGCACACGCGTAAGCACGGCATCACTTATACAAATCCCTAAGAGCAGAGTGGACTACTAAAGCAAATGCATCTAGTGTACTACGCCTCGACTTGAACACGACTCGATATTCCTGTTTTCGCGAAAGATGGGAATGCATTCAGATATACAAGTCTGAAGCAAGGAACAATTATGTGGGGGCGTGTCACGAATGTGTAATTTCCTCTCGGGCGTTACTAATAGCCCTTTGTTGGTCTTAGAATATATTTTTGGTTGATAGAGCAGTACGGCATGGTCTGAGCCTGCCAATGGATCGCTATTTTTTACAGCAAAACGCTTTGGATAGTTAGTCAGGATTTGATCGAGTGGGGCGTCATCTCGTGTATTGCAATTAACTAAGTCACTAAATCCTAACAACATGAGGGAACGTAGATTTACTCGATTGAAGTCCCCACATAAAATAACATCATGCTCGCAAGACAGTGTGGCAAGCTTTAGGGAAACACAATCGAAAAGTGGGTAAGGGCATCTTGCCAGGTGGAAGTGGGTATGTAAATACTAACATAAATGATGCCTTTTGAGTTGTGTAAAAATTTGGCCTACAATCTACTGCAATAACGTCTATGTGGTCTTCGGAGTAAGAAAAAAGGGACTTACAGTTTGTGCACCATTGCTGGTTTACAAAAACTGCTACTCCGCCACCTCTGCTGATTGATCGGGATTTTCTGTCCGAACGGAAACAGCAATAAGCTGGAGGTGTGATGAGCTGCAACTCTATATCCCTATTGAGCAAGGTCTCTTGAAGATAGATTACACCGCACTTACTGTGTTCCTGTTTCAACATAAGTGCATCCAATTCGAGACTTTTATTGAACATAGACCTGCAGTTAGTGGACATTAGACCCGGAAGAGACATTGAGGCTAATGGTTGACGCTTCATAGCTTGTTTCCAACCGCATCGGTGCTTACGCGATCGTATTGCATTCCATTGGACAACATTTGGTGCTGATGTACTGCAGGTTCTGCAAATTAATCCAAAAGTACATGAATGTTCGTTATGAATTTCCGTCGATAGAATATTTGTCCTTCGAGCATTCAAAAAGGTACGAGTTTACAGCAGAGATGACCTCATGTCCAGAAATGCAGAGAAACAAAGTAGAGAAGTAGACAGTCTGGTATACACTAATAAATTCCCACGTGAATGGAGAGCAAAAAAAACCGGAAGCTCAAATTCGAAAGCTTGCCATGGAATACAGTTCAAGTGAAACTGTGAGGACTTCGTCCTCCGCCAGGAGTTTTTGAAGATGAAGCAGGAATTTGACCACGAGGTAAATAAACTTGAACAAGAAAAAGCCTAACGAAAAACGCATATTTCTTATAAAGCGGGTAAAACAGCCATTGTCGGCCAAAACCAGGAGTAAATAAAAGGACATATGCTTCGATAGCCACGGCCGGTAAACCTGAAACTCGCATACCATCTGCCGAACCAAGTAAACCAGCGGGCGGCTCACACGACCGCTAAGAAACTAAAATAAATCCGCAGTCCTCTCCATCGTTACTCGGCTCAGACAGCACTTACAATGATCTGCATTTGCGTCCTAGCGTCACATCGTTGCTCGATGCTGCACTAGAAAGCGATGATACAGAGGTCGATAAGATCATTAAGCCAAAAAAGTTTAGGGCTACAAAGGCTCGAACGTCTAAATAGTCCAGGAATGCGCAGTCAACTAACCCAAAACCGGCACATCAGGACCCATCGAACCTAAAGTACCGCATACAGATGCCCGCATAATCGTCACTCCTCAGCTCGCAACATATGCACCAGTGAGTCACAAGCAGAATACAGTTGTTAAAGGGCCTCCAGAGGTAGCGTCAAAAATTACACAAGAACCAGTTGACGCTGATATGGACTTGGATTTGGACATGTGTGTCGACACGCCTGAAACCTGCATATCGGATCAAGTGTCAAGCCCATGAGCTATACCATTGTCACACGGCTTAAGCGATACTAGCAATTATCGGGATTTGCATCCTAGCACCACATCGTTCCTCCACTCTGCGCAAGAAAGCGATGACCAAGATGTTGACACGAAAGACAAACGGTTTACGGGTTTGCACTCAAATTACCCAATAGCCAGTACATCAGAACCACGTGTACCGGATACAATTGCTTCGTTGGCCGAAACACGTTAGCTTGCAACATATGCCCCACTGAGTCGCAAGCAGAAAATAGTTGTAAAGGGGGCCCCAGAATCAGAGTCGTCAATTGCACAAGAACGAGCTGACAAAAACGTGGGTTTTATGCGAGTTTAAACTAAACATTTGCTAAAACCACGCGGGTCTTCCCGCATTCTTAAGGCATTCCGATTAGGGAAGGCTCGAACTGTTCAAAAATCAATTTCTCGCCAACGACCTCTAAAAATTATTTTAGAAACTGAAGCACAGGCGAAACTCTTGCTAGAGCGCAAACCATCCTTACGGTGTCTGCAGTTGCAAGTTTTTTTCAGCTGGATTACGAGTTGAAAGAGCGAAGAAAGATGAGACAGCTCATAATAAAGTTGGCAAAACGGAGAACCAATGGCGAGACAAATCTCAAAATAAGAGAGGGACAAATAGTTTAGGTCAAAGGGACATCGCTCTGGTCGAAGCCGGTCACAGTGACGGCCTAGCTGTCCCGCCACCGAAACCTAAGACATGCCCTCTTAAATTGGGCATTTTAAATGCCACACCACTGATTGATAAAATGCCTCTGCTGCAGACTATGGTTTTTGCCAACCGCATAGACATTGTTCTGGTAATTGAGACATGGGCATCGGCCTGTGTTGGTGACACAGAACTATCTGTTCTAGGCTATGCATGCGTTCAGAATGATCGAAACAATGGCCATGGTGGAGGAATATGCATCTTTATAAAGCAGCCACTTGCATTTCTCCCATTGGACTATCCACAATTCCCAGCGGTGTGTATGTATATGTATATTTTAAGGGTAACAGGCAAGAAATGCCCTTGAGGACCCTATTAATGCAACGCAAACAGGTTATTCTTACAGTTAATGTGCAGTCGGGTGTAGCACATATGATATCATAACATAATTTCGAGGGAATTTTAGCGGAAAAAGAACGATAACGGTCTAAAGCCAGAGAAATTGTTCACAGTGCTGGCAGTAGGAAATCGTGTTGTAAAAGTCGCCTTTTGTCAATTAAAGTCACATCAAGTCTTCTTTTAAATTCCGCAATTGTGTCAGCGGAATCCGTCTCGCTTGGTATCAAGTTCCAAGGCCGGACCACGCGTTGACTGAAGAAATATTTTCAGAGGTCTAATCGGGTGCGTTCGTTTTTGCCTTGTAAGGATGACCCCGCTGGTGAGTAGTGGTGGCTAATTGGAAGAAACCCTCAAATTTTTGGGAGGAAATGTGGCCCCGGATTATCCGGAATGTCCAGAGCAGGCTACACTGAACGTTCCTGTAAGACAAAGGAAAACGGTCAAGTTTTATCAATCTCTCCTGAAATGGTAAGTCCCTGAGACCGTCGACCATCTTTGTCGCCCGGCGTTGCACTTGTTCAAGATGCTCCACATCTTTCTTCAACCACGGTGTCCAAACTGGAATTCCGTATTCAAAGTGTGGTCTCACAAAGGTGCCAAATATTTTCCCGAAGAGTTCAGGTGGAAAGAATTTGAACGCTCGTCTGATCTAGTGCAGGGTACTAGTTGCTTTCTGGACGGACGTTTTACAGTGCTCTGTTTGCATCAAGTGCGCATTTGTCCATATACCCAGATCTTTGTGTGTCTCAACCTCGTTTAATGCGGTACCATTGGTAAAATAACTGTTTTTCGGTGGCAATTTTCGCCCCGGGCCTATGTCTAGAACAAGACACTTGGACACATTAAAGTTAAGAAGCCACGTGGACGACCAGATAACCAGTTTATCGATGTTCGACTTTAGTTTCTTTGCGTCGTCGGCGAATCTAATTTCAGCCCATATTTTTATGTCATCCGCAAACATGACAGCTGCGCAATCAAACTCATTGAGACCGTCGTTTACGTAAATCTGGAATAGCAGCGTACCCAAAACTGAGCCTTGTGGTACACCACTCTCAACCATTGTCCATTCTGAGGTTTAGTTTCCGACAACGACCCTCTGTTCTCTGAGAGACAAGAAACTACTGATCCATTTATACATTTTTCCTTGGATTCCCACGTCCCAAATCTTCTGCAGAAGAAGCCTGTGTGGTACACTATCGAAGGCCTTTTTGAAGTCGAAGAATATAACATCAATTGGATAGCCTTTATCAGCGGCCTTTGTCCACTTCTCCTGTGAGTAAAGAGCACTCGTGAGGCAAGAGAGTCCTGGGCGAAAGCCGTGCTGTCCATCACATAGTATTTTGTTGCTTTCGAGGAAAAACATTAAATGCTTCTTAATAATGCGCTCCATTACTTTGCACGCAATGCAAGTTAGACTGACATGACGGTTATTTGCGCAATCAAGGCGCGAACCTCCCTTATAAATCGGGGTGACGTTTGCCTACTTCCATTCTTCTGGGAGTTCGCATTCGTCAAAAGATTTCTGGAAGATGGCTAGTGCAGGAATTTTGTCCGGCCCAGGTGATTTGTCAGGCTTAAGGTGGAGTAATTCGGCCCTGACAGTGTTGTGTGAAAACTCTAGGTCCGCTATTTTGGGCAATAAGGAGGAGTGTAAGGGTGCAGTTATCAGTCGATGAGCGGACGGACCGTCAGCAAAAGTTGTAGGTTCTCGGGTGTAGACGGATTCAAAGAAATTGGAGGGGCGGGAGGCGTTCATCTGGTCTATGGTCACCAGTTGTCCATCGGCTGATCTAAGGGCAGGGATCAGTTCCTGAGATCTCTTCGTGCTTCGTATGTAACCGTACAAGATCTTGGCGTGTTCCAGCGACTTATGTAATATGTTCAACTCGTATTTCTTGCGCAGTTTAGTAGCTTCTCTTTTACAAATGTTACGTTGTTGCTTATACTCCCGTAAGTGTTTACCGGAGCCGGCTAATCTGTAGCGTCTCCAGAAGTGGTTTCCTTTTTTTGAAAGCGGCCTGCAAGTTTGAGTTCATCTACTTCGGGCGATTCGTACTTGTCTTTCTTCTGAAGGGACAGTTAAGACAGAGAGTCCTTTTCAACGTCGAGCTAAAGGTCATCCACTGTTCATTTGCCCCACCTTGGAGATCTGTTTTCCATGATACCTCTGACATTTCTCTTCTCATAAGTGGGTAGTCGCCCTTCCAAATGTTACTTTGCCATGTGTCGGAGGAGTAGGGTTTGGAGAACAGTGAATACTCGAAATACAGCATAATATGGTCGCTTGACCCTAACGGTGGTCGATCCTGCAGGTCAATCACAGTTTCCTCCTCGCGTGTAAAGATAAGGTCGAGACAGTTCGACTGTTGTCCTTTCCTAGCCTGCGTTCCAAACGCGACGGTTTGGCAGAGCAGTTTGGCTGTCTTTTTTCTCACAAACCCTATAAAATTCTGCTATGAGGATAGTGTCTTGGTCATGAGAATGGTTTGGCGGGCGGTATGTCATCGAAAGCGTCAGTGGCCTGGCGTACTTAGCAGATATAGTAATATTTAGCATTTCCGCATCTCGTGCTGGGACCGGTACTTCAGCCGTGGCTGTCAGCTTGCAAGTGACATAGACTGTAAGCCCTCCTCCCCTAGTTTTTCTGTCTTTCCTGAAAAGCTGATATCCTCTAAGTGATAATTCAGAATCAGCAATATCTTTTGAAAGCCAGGTTTCAGTTAAAGCCATGATGTCTGGTTTCACCTGCTCGACCAAGTTTTTTAGTTCGTCCAGCTTGTTAAACAAGCTTTGTACATTTGCGGTTAGGATCTTTAGTGACAGTTTACTCCGTGAGGCCCAAACCTCATCGTGACAGGTTTTGGCCAGAGGAAGGGCTCCTTGACTTGAATTATTTGCCCATCTTTTATTTTCAGGCCCTTTGCCCCGCTTTCTGTCCTCTCTCTCAATTCTATCCTTAGTTGCCTCATTTTCATCCGCTCCCTCGGCTCGTATTCTGGCTGAAAAAACACTTGCTCGTGCGAATTTCGTAAGGCCATTTTTCCTTTTAGCAGTTTTGATGCCTAGCCTTCGTTATCAAATATAACTTTGAGAGGCCTTGGGTTTGTTTGTAGGTCGCGGCCTAGGTCTGCTTTACCCAGACAGAAGGCTTTATTGACGGTATAGGTTTCATCATTCTTTAGGACAGCGCTGACGTATTCGTGTATTCGATCATAGTCGTGTGCAACTCGTTCCGTTGTACTGTCAAACGTATACTCAGGAGCACCTTGTATGATAATGTTGTTTTCCCGATTTATAAACGACTTCTGTGATACCTTACCTGTAGTTCCGTTTGACTCGTCTTGAAAAACTATGCAGCTTTGTCGGTCAAGGGAAACCCGTGATATATTTCCAGTATTACTGCTATCGGAAGACCCCGAGATGTTGTTAGGAATAGTTTTTGACTTTGCGTTTCCACTACCATCACCAGAGATAGGCTTCTTTTGGATTCTGGGATGGCAACGATCAGGTCTGGCTTCCTGCTGCCCCCTTCTACATTTGTGGTTTCCTTCTGTGATTTGTATGCAGCCTTAGCATACCCACTAGGAGTGGTTGATGTGCTGGGTACATTTTGCACTTTCGGTCCGGAAAATGAGCCTATAATTAGCGGGGTTTTTTATTCGGAAAGTTCCTCGTGTGCTGAGATTGGGCGCAGAGTATTGGTCCTGCTGACCGTTAGAGATGTTTCTGTAGAACCTTGATCACGGTGCTCCTCGTCGAGGACAACTTGATCATTTGTGTTTCTTGCATGATCATTTTTGTGCGTAGACGCTTCGGCGAGAGATGCTGCTGCTGCGTAAGTTAGGTCCCCGCCATTAATATCATGCATCGCCAGTGTTTCCTCGTGTGAGAGAAATCGAGAAAATTGCTTCAGCTCTTCCAGCTCCACTCTAAGACTATTAACCACTTCCTCAAGTTTCGTAAATTTGTTAAGAAGGGTAAAATATGAAAGGCAGGCTTCATGTTTATGAGTTGCCTCCATTAAACATTTAAGACTTTTAGTTCACTTGGCAGGGGGACTTTTCAATAAGCTTCGTGACCGATATTTTGTATTTGATGACGGAATTTGATCCTTACGGCTATACGCTTCTATAGCTCCATCGGTTAGCCATTCGACTTCCACCCGAGGTATCCCCGGATCGATTCCCAGCCCCGCTGGCAGTTTTGTAGAATTATCCAGAGCAATAGTTTCTACGTCCATTTTAGTTGTAAACGGCACGATTAAATTCAAAATGTTAAATTTGCCTTTGTGACTGTGACGAAGTGTGTTGACTGATATTCAAAATAAGGAAAAATATTCCGACGGTGTGTAGAGTATTGCAATAATTTGAAGCAGACTGAGAAAACAATACGCCTAATTGCTTAGAAGCACTTTTAAATATGAATAAACAATATGCAGGATATTCAGGAACGACTCAGCCGTTTGTAGATCTTTGAGGTCCTGAATAACTGCTTATCTTCGAGAAAGCTTGAGATCCTAGCGCCTTGGTCTTTTTAGGCTGTTTCCGCTTGTTTTTTGTAGGTTTCGAGTTCAGTTCAACGACTTGAGAAACAAATTCCACTTTGATTCCGTCTTCTGATGAATTTCGACACAATAAAAATTCCACGATGACGAGATCGTTGAATAGTATCCGATACTTAATACCTGGAGTCCGCGAGAGTGTCCAGAAGTGTGAAATCCCGAAACGACTAAATCCCTGGAGTTGGAAAAAGTCAAAACGATTTCGAAGGACGCGCTGGCTACGAGCTGTTCTAAAAAACTAATACTCCTTACTTGTTGGCTGTGTTTATCGCCCACCTTATGCCAATGCAGACTAAGATCTTTTTCTCTCGCAGGCATTTTATGCCGCAGCTGACTTGAATCTTAAGTATTGTTGATTGCAGGCTATTTTAACCTTCCTGACGTGCAATGGTTTCCACCATCCGGTAATTCAAATTTCGAGAACTTCCTTGAGGCAATATATATATCAGCATTTGGCATCAGGTTGTTGATTTTCCAACTCAGGGAGCAAACATACTCGACCTAATTTTTTGTAGGGGATGCGAACAACTTTCAGTGTCATCCTTAGGCGCACTTTGGAGTTCAGACCATCTTACAGTTGTTAGTGAACTAGAACTGGAGGCGGATAAAACATTTTCCCAAAAGTATAGTCTTTATCACGACTTCCGATCAGCAAACACGGCGGACCTACTGGCACATCTTAACGCTCTCGACCGGTCTGCATTTTTCCAATGTTTGGATGTAAATATTTGTACCAATGCACTGTACAAAGTGCTGGATCGACTTATCCCCCACGTTGTCCCCTGTAAGAAAGTAATACATGTCAAGGATGACGTGAAACCTTCCTCTGTTTTTCCGTCATAGGCTGCGTAAACTCTCTCGCCGTCTGCATCGGCAAAACAACACTTCGTTCTGCACTTGATCACACTGATCTTTGAGCAGGCTAAGAAGCTCTCCGAAGAAAAGCAGAAAGCCGATGTGGCCCACTTCGCTGATGATCCTTCCCTTTATGATGGGAAACTCTTTTCGCGTCCAGTAAAAGCAAAGAGATAAACGCAACACCCCATAATTCAATATGCTTTAGGAAACCCCATAGCTGACGCTTCGTTGAACACAGATAGCTGCAATGCGTTGCTATCCAAAACTTTTGGGGAAAGCTCGTTCGCTGCACCTCCGGCTATCCAGGCTTGGACGGGTTCCGTACTCGAAACCATAAGTTTTACCCTCTTGGATGTGACTGTAGCCATTCTTCGTTATCGTCAATCTTATAGTCCAGGACCAGATGGCGTCCCAGTTAGTCATTTAAAAGTTGAAGCAAATGATATATTTCCATCTTTTCTTTGTAGGGTATATAATCCTTCTCTTGAGAGCGAAACCTTTCCTTCGTTGTGGAAGGAATCGCACATAATGCCTATTCGCGAGCATGGCCCATCGACGTCATTCGACAACTTTAGGCCAATAAATACACTTCCCGCAGCCTCGAAGATCTTGGAGACCTTAATCGAAGAAAATATGATGCGTCACTTGACAGATAACAACCTGCTCTATACAGCTCAACATGGCTTTCTCGAGAAACGATCTTGTGACACCTGTGAGCTCTCTTTCTTTGATAATGTGCAGCAATCTAGAGACAGCGGTTTTGCCACTTATAGGGTCTATTTTGTTTTTACTAAGGCCTTTGATCGCGTCGATTGTAAATTCCTCCTTTTGGAACTGGCCTCCTTCGGCATATGTAGCAAGCCTCTGAACTGTACATCTTCCTATTTGGAGGCTCGCATACAACGAGTAAAAATGTCCATTGTTATCTTCAACCCCACACATGTGAGGAGTGGAGTTAAACAGGGTAGTGAACTGGGGCCGCTCCTATTTTGCCCGTTTATCAATGACGTTTCAGATTGTTGTCAGTATGGCAGACCCTTTGTGTACGCTGATGATTTAAAATTCGCTTATCGATACAAACCGAGAGATCGCAAAATCGTGCTAGAGCTGATAAAAAAGGATCTTCAGGCCTTCGCCCTGCGGTATTGCACATGGCACCTCACCCTTTCATGGCACAAATGTTCCGTTATGGTTGTTGGCGACGATCATAAACCGGAATTAAGCATTGACGGCATTGAACTAAATGTCCCAGCAATTATCAAGAATTTGTGCTTATCCTTATTTTAAAGTCTTCGTTTGCCAGAACACTGTGCCCTGATAGTCTCTAAAGCACGCCGAACCACAAGATTTATCCTTAGAAATGTTAAGAATATCAAGGTTAGAACTAGCCTTTATAATATGTTCGTCAGACATAGTCTTGAATACTGCTCGCCCATTATTCAGTCTTTTGCGTACAAGTGAGCGGAAGAAAATAGAATCGGTGCAGCACTTCTGCACTAGAAGAATTTTCACTACAGAACACCGTAACTTAACCTACCAGCAAAGGTGCGAACTTATCAAGCTGGATCCCCTGTGGCTTTGTAGATTGCAGAAGGGTCTATTTTACTGTTTAAACTTTTTAATGGTCAAACCTTTAATTCTCTCAGAATATTGACGAGCTCAAATTTTGTAAAGAAGACCAACATCCGGATGTCATATCCATTACAGAGACCTGGCCACAGCCCGACGTGATGGATACTAAAATTGTATCCGGAGCATACCAAGTTTTCCGTCGGGACAGGATACACAGTAGGGGAGGAGGAAAAATAATATGTGTCAAGAAGGGCATTATTGCGTCAGAACGCAAAATTGTTTCATCTCATAATTGTGAAGCGGTATGGCTTAACCCGAATTTACGTGGAGCATCCACTTTACATTTCATGACTGTCTATAGACCGCCAAATCAATCTTCAGAGGCTGGCAAGACCTTGTTTGGACTAATGCGAGAGCTGGCTCAAAATGAAAATGTGCTGATCACTGGAGATTTTTACGCCCCATTGATTAACTTGTATGACCTATCAGTTAATAATTCTCATGAGCCTTTTAGCTCAAGATTCTTAAAACTGACGAAAGACCTCTTTTTCCAGCAGAATACTTGATTCGCAACAAGAAAAAATAAGTAAGGACATCGAACTGTGTTGACCTCGTGTTATCGAAAGCCATAATTGATACAAGCAAAATCATGCCAATCGCGCCTCTTCGAAAGTGTGATCATGTCATGATCCTCCGGAAATATGCGTCAAACACTAATCTACCGAGAAATGCGAAGTTTCGGTCACACTAGTGTTGAGGAAATTACACCTAAATAAGAACTGAACTAGCAGCAATAAATTGGCATGAGGTTCTAACCGGAATTCCGGATGACGCCTGGAACATTGTCAGGGATCTTATAAACTAAGCTATGCATCGAAACTGTCCGCTGAAAAAAGGTTCAAAAGGCAAGTACCCTCCCCTGGTTAACGCAATATATTTAGAGCCAAATAAACTACAAGAACAACCTCTGGAGAATGTAGCATAAACACGCCAGCCTTCACACTACTAAGCATTCCGCCAAAACCGGAACGAGTTAAGATCAAAGATTCGAAAAGTGCAGAAATTCTTCGCTGCGAAAAATAAGCGAAAATTATGGAAATTTTAACGGAGAAAACAGTGTGCTACAGTTAAATCAACAGCAGGCTAAACAACAAAGGTCAACATCTTGAGGAAATTATAGGCAATCTGGAAAAGGCAGAGCATATAAGCAAATTGTCTTGCATCTGCTTTCACTGAGGACCTGCATTTTAATCCAAACAACTTCCATGCACAGAGTAATGACAAAAACATTGAGGACCTCCGTTTAACAGAAGAAGATGTTAGATATGAACTTCTTGCGCTTAATGAAGCTCAGTCTCCGGGTCCAGGCAAAATACCAGCAAAGATCCTGTAAGAGCTATCTTCGGAACTTTCCGGACCGCTTACGCACATGTTTCAGTTGTCGTTTGATCGACGCCTCCTCCCATTCGATGTGAAAGTTTCGAACATATTCCCAATTCATAATGGTGTATCCAGAAGCAGCGCGAACAACAATCGACCAGTGAGCCTAAATTGCATCTGTTGTAAAGTAATGGAAACTATCATCAAATAGGCCACTATGACGTTTCTCGGAAAAAAACGATTTCGTTGAAGTTGCCCAACACGGGTTTCGGGAAAACCACTCCTGCCTGACGAGTATGCTTTATTCTTTAGATCAGTAGTCCAAGTCACTAGACGAATATTCCCCCATCGCTGTTGTTAGCAGAGGCTTTTAAAGAGCCTTCTATATTGCACCAACGGCTACTCTACAAGGTTGGAAAATCCGGAATATGGGACGATTTACTAAATTGGGTAGGATATTTTCTCATTGACCGATTGCAGTCAGTGTGCGTCGGAAACTCAAAATCATCTAAAGTGCCAGTTGTGAGTGGAGTGTATCAGGGCTCCGTTCTTGTGCCACTTTTGTTCCTTATCTACGTCAACGAATGTAGGCATGGACTGGTCAGTAATGGAGTCTTGCTTGCAAATGATATTTAGACATGCCAACCTATCATAAACTCTTCTGATAAACTAACTCTGCAAGGGGAATTGACCGCCTAGGTGAATGGTCCAAAAATGGTTAATGCGGTTTAACTTTGAGAAGTTTGTCACATTGCGAATCAAGACGAGGAAAATGAGCGCGACGGATGACTCACCTAACTACGTACTCAATGGAAGGTGCCTGTTGAATGTCAATGGACACAAAGATATGGGTCTGACTATTGTGCCACCCCTGAAGCCATCTTAACAGTGTTTTAGGGCTGCAAAATGGGTGAACAGTGTTCTGTTTGTCATGAAGCGAACTTTTGTCGACATAGTCATAAATATATTTGGCAAAATCTACGGAACATTTATTCGCTCACGTCTGGAATATGGCGTTCAGGCGTGGTGACCATGGGTGCACAAATATAACAAAATGCTGAAACGAATGCAGCAAAAAAACGAAAATTTGGAAGAGCCTCGTGAGGAATCGGGAGTGTGGCCTGAAGTTTGATGACTTCTTCGACTTCGCAGCTTCAATCAACCTCCATGGGAATTCCCTCAAACTGTGGGAAACCATATACCATCGAACATTCCGCAAGCAGTCGTCCTCTCAACGAGTTACCGCTGCCTGCAACGGGCTGGTCCAGAAGGTCCTAATGGCGAACTCCACAGATGCGTTAAAACGGCAAGTGAATGAACATCTACTTACCAGTTACCGTTCATATGTACAAGAAAGCAGGATAAATCAACGCCCCGAAAATACCTATAGAGACAACTTAACGTTTGTATAAGCTACCCACTATTTTACAGTAACATATTTTATGCTGGATATCTTAAGTACAAAAGAGACTATTGTGACTGCTCACACACACATTAAATTTGTACATGTATATATGTTACTCACTGAATATATTGAAATATTTTATGTTTGATATTTAATGCATACTGTTCTGAGAAGATGCTAGCCTTGTGCAAAAGCCTTGTGTGTAGGCAGAATGAAGTTATATGACTCTGTTAAGTTTGTTAATCGAGGACTATTTTCCAAGCAGCAAGCTGGTCATCTTTTCATTGGCTCAGTCAACAAAAATTACAATTCCAAGGTGTGCAGGTGATCATGTAGCTGTATGCGGTCATAGGCCAAAGGCATCTTATGTTTGTCCATTTATGCTAATGCACTATTCTTCCAAGACGCCTGCCCGTTTGACCAACATACGTTGGTTTTCGATCGGCACGGTATGCTGTAGCTCACAGCGGACTGGCGCGATTGAATTAACACCAGTTCGGCATTTAAAATATTTTATTTTCAACAATAAAATAACCATGTGTATAACATGACTCAAAAATTAAGGTTTTTCTGTAAAAGCAATTGATATTTGCCAGTGCCAGGAATGCGCCAACAAAACGATAAATACAGAAAATAATTTATGGCAACGTGGGTAGATATAGTATATAAAAGTTTAATAGAAAATGACGAAATTGCCCCTTTAGGGCAATAGTTAGCTAACTTTTGGAATGAATGTTGAAGCAGACAAAAGGCAGTGAGAAAGCGCATTCGCTTAAAGTTGAAAAAGAGTTGAATGCGTTTCCATTTGCAAAATATAAAAGATGATTAGAGTAGGCCAATAGTAAAAAGCCGTTCAAATTGGATAATGAAGCAACTACTTTCGTCCCTAAATGGAGCTCAGACTGTACGGCATGCATGTTGCTGCCATCTCATAAGGTTGCTGCCTATCATTATGTTGCCATTATATCGTATACGGACGGATTCCAGTTAGCGAAAATTACATTTATTCGGGTTAGAATACTAAATGGCGTCCTGCGTTTCGCGTTTAATCTAGACCTTATCGACGGCAAATAAACTAGTCGTTATTCCATCGTATAAGTTCACGACTCTTGAGCTCATCAACTTACCATTTGAATAAACTTGAGTCCGACATTAATCTTTCTCTAGAATAATATTCCAGTTCCAATTGGGTTGTGGTCTACACTCGTAGATTTCATAGCCGTGTGATTCCAAATGGTTCGTACGTTATTTTCTACGAACTAAACTTGATAGGCACCAACAGTTACTGATCAGGAAATTGCGGCTGATACCATTCATACATAATGTTAAGGGAACCACTGCAAATATGTTCCGCATACGGAACATTGTTCCAATTCAATAGTAAGGGCGTGTTTCTTATTAGTGCCAACCCTATTTTAAACTATTTTACGGAATTTTTTTTCCAACCTGCATATCTCCAAATTAGTTGCTATATGTGACGTTGCGTCTGATTTCAAACGTGTTAACCCTTTCTGAAGTAATTCTGAAAATATATCTCTATATCAGATTAATTTGCGCAGTTGGAGTATCGACGATATTGTTCATACATATATTCTTCCGAATAGCAGCCATATGCGATCGCTCAAAGCAGCCTATTATAAAAATCTGCAAATGATATACAAAACTCGGAGTCTCTTGACACCTACAAAGGTTATAACGCTTATGTCATGCTCCATACATACTACTTAAACAATTTGTTGTTCTCTAAAGACCCTAAGTTCGCCTTTCTCAGTTATTCGTATAATAGCTGCACACAGATGCAATCGTTGCCTACCCATGTAGTAGGCCTTAAAACCAATGATGAATCATCAGGCCAACGCTGCATTTATGCTGATGGCCGATCACTGGTCTGTCTATCACAGTAGGCCTGAGCGACTTACTAACAAACCTTGTCTCACATGTGTCCACTTCACCCTGTGCAACCCATCACCGCCAGTTTGCCGAGGCAAAGCGAGTGTTCAGCGGTCGACCGCAATTACTGCTGTTAGAGGACACCTGGGATTCCACCGCGGTTGGCGACGCCTCCCTCTTTCACTGGCCACACGATCCGACGGCCTGAAGGAAATATTGGCAAATTTCTCACTTCCCCTTCTGTAAAAAAATATGTGGTTTCTTCGACTCTTGCTTTCCCACCATCTTCTGTCATCGCCTATGGAACCAGGCCTGGAACATGTCAACTGTTAGGGTTAACAAGCTAAGCCTTCACTTCTATACCCGTACACCTAGTACTGAGGGCATCGACGTTAATCCGCTGCCCATAATGATGGCTTACTAGCTAAGGCATCTGCCTAACTAACCGTGATGACACAACAATGAAGTATCGCATAAAATACAGAAATGAGTTAGGCAGGATATTATTCGTTTTAGAGAAATCGTGATGGATATTTTGCATTCTGCTCTGTTTTTCTAAACATAGAACGGCGCCTTGAAATAACAAATGTACTGAAAACTTTTAAGACTGCAAACAACTTTAATAACGAAATTTTACTTGGTGCTTAAGCAAATATCTGGATAGAGTATTTTGATCAATGGAGTGGATATACACAAGAGAAGGGCTTGGGTTTGGAAAACTGCCATCTTATTTAAAGTTATGAAGCGAAATAGGCACTTATTTTGGTTTAATCGTGTGTTTGTTTTTATCGACCAAGTTTCCTATTTTATAAGGTACGGCAAAACCAAACCGTTTTCAACAATCAATTGTGTTGTGGACGAATTTCATAAAAGTGGAAAAATAATCCCAACATTTATTTTCAGAAACCACCATAAACAGATAATATAAAAATTATGTTTACTTATTCCGTGACGTCTTTTGCACAAAATGCATTGTTAAAAAGTGATCGTAAGAAATTTTTTCAAACGACATGGCTATAATTGCGCATTAGCAATCTTTTTCATGTATGCTACAGTAAAGTAATGTAATGGAGGCCTTGCAAGTCATGTAAATACAGTATATACCTATCTGATGAATGGTTGCAGATAAGGGAACTTAACACGCAGATGAGGTTGTTTATTAAGTTCATTAGGTTGGCTTGAGGCGCAAAATGTTTACTAGAATAAAATTTTCTTCGAATCAGTAGTCTCGAAAAAAATACAGGCGCAAATGCATCAAATTTAGCACTTGTTGATATCCGAACGATGTGGAAAAAAGCTTCTTAAATGTGCATGTTTGAATTTAAAGGAACACTCATGAAGAACAGGAACTGTTTCGTTATATCTGTTCACAAAACAGAAATTTTGTTGCATCCATTAAATTGAAAAAGAGAAAAGCCAAATAAGTTAAGTTTATTTTATTTTGCATATTTATGAAGATTTGTACCGTAAAATTGAAAAATAAACTTTTAAGCTGTTACTTGCCTTATCCCATATAAAAATTTATATTTTAGATATAAAGGTTTGTAGACAAGGAATTCGAATGAGGAATATATATATGTTTATAGTAAATAAATCGATTGTGCAGCCAATAAAAGGTTGAAGACAGCACAACACACGTTTGAATGAGTTGTCACGGGACATTGCGAAAGAGTTTTTCTCTAAAATCGTCGTTTATTTTTTGACCATTTGTTGTGCATTGGTTGTTGTAGAACTGAGCCTAGAAGTAGCCAAATACACTGGAAATTGTACCCATTTAACAAGTAAGGCTGGCTCTATGATTAAAAATGGAAGATTTGTCCATAATATTTAGGGAAATCAATAAATTGGCCAACAGATCCCATTCTGATAATGATTAAGTCTTCAAAATAAGAAAAAGTACGCAAGAATCTGACGCTAAAATATACAGCTTACGCTGACGTCCAGGAGATAACTTATTCCAGATTTTTTTTAAATTGATTTTATGGATTTACATTATTGACTTATTAAGTGGACCTTTATTGTTTTTGGCAATGAGTTGACATGTTTGTGTGGTTCAGAAACCATGTCACAAACAGAAAGCTGCATCAAAAATGCAAAAGAGCTCGTTTTTTAATTAAATGCTTTGAAGATGTATCTTATTTCGAAGGTTTTGGTGAGCACGTAAAACGAAAACATTGTTAACTGTCAATTGACTGAAGCCAGTGAAAATCGTAAAATGTTAATTAAAATTTCAAGAACGATTGAGAAAAAGATGGGGGCAGGAAATTACTCTAGCTGCACAAAAAATGGTACGTTTATAATTTTAACCGGCAATTATATTCAAATTTATGTACCACTGACCAGCATGTCCGCACGTGAGCTTAAGAAATATATTACTCCTCTGGTATCCTTTCGGCGCAGGCCTCAGATTTGTCTATGGTAACCTCTGGCTAAAAATACTCGACGAAATCGGAAAGTTCAGGAAAATAAAACTCTTGTTCCGGTGGTCTCATCTTCGTCTTCTGAACTGCTTATTTAGGTCTATGTGGTTTTATAGTGCATAGGGCCCATACAAGCACATTGCTGAGTTTTTGAAGGCTAAGACTTCGTGAAACTGATATATATACCGTCCACCGCCAGCTGTGAGAATATGAGCTTTCCCATCATGAATAACGACGAACTTCTTATATAACCCTCACATACGTCTGGAACAAATCGCAATGACTTATGTTCGAATTAGCACACCCTTCTTTAACACAGAACTGCCTTTGACCAAGTCAAGGATATGGAAGTCGAACGAGGGTGCAGATGACAGTCATGGCCTTGGTAGTCCTTAAGCGTGCAGCAAAATTTACATTTTATCACAAAAGCTTACTGGAACCGCACATAAAACAAAATGTATAAAGGCTGCTGGCATGTGTTGGTTTTTTTTCTTATCATCATGCTCAGAAAATATCTGGCGAAATAATATCATGCCACTTGAGCGTAACCACCGTTCAAATGGGGTTCCTCGTCCCCTTAAGTGATCCTTGCTCCTACCTGCAAAAAGGGGAATCAGAGAATGATAACCAACCTCCAGGTCATGCACAGACAGACGAACATAGTGCTGTTGACTGTCACCATTTCGAGAAAACAAGAATGAAATGTCTTAGTTTCTGACCCTTCTAACGTCTGTATGGACTGTCTAGCGGTCTGCGCACAATACAATGCCCTTTCAAATCAAATATGAGAAGTGATGTTAAACGTAATTTCCATAAGTCCTGCTGCGGTCGTCTAAGTGCAAACAATCTCAATCCAACTGTTGTGTAAAGTTGATATTCCGAATTCCTTACCGCTATTTTCCCGGAAAGGCGGGTTTTTTGATATATTAACAGGAAACGGGGAAATCACAACTATAAGTAATTGAAAAGCTAGGTATCACTTTGCAAATATCGACTGTGAAGAAGTGGCGCAAACGTTCCAAGTATGCCAACATTCAGATCCAAAACAGCCAAGATCTTAATATAACTCTAACCCTTGTTTTCAATCCAGTTTACGTGATAAGCTGCTAAGCAGTGCTTGCTTGCGTAGCTTGAAATGTATCACAACATTGTTCACAGCCTACATCGTGAGTTTGTTTTTATCAAACAAGTTTCCTGTGCTAAAGGGTACGGCAAAACCAAACACTTTGCAAATATCCATTGTGCTGCGGACGAATTCCATAAAAAATGGCATAATAGTAACTTTAAGAAATGGACAGAGCAAGTGCAGTAGAACAATTGGATTTGAAGCTAAGCTATGGAATCACATTTATTTATAGAAAGCAGCACAACATTTGCTTTTTAAAGATTATGCTTACTTATCCTGTAAAGTAATTTTGCAATAAATTCAGTGAAACAAATGTTTTTTCTTCTGCAATTTGTTGTAACACACAGCTGTGAATGCGCATCGGCAAACTGTTTCATATATTTTATCGTGAAGAGATGCCTGGGGCTTTTTGAATGCAAGTCAGGTAAAAATAAACTTCTTGTTAACAACAGGTTCCGCTCACATGTTATTAAGAAACGAAAAGGCAGAACAATAATAAGTATTGTAAGAAATTGTCATATTTATGAACATCATTTGTAGCATGGTCAAGCTTACATCTGATTGTGGAATTAATCAGCTCATACAGAAAGCATCATTGATGAAAAAAGTAAGTTCGTCTATCCTAAAGAATATTAAATGGTTTATCTTTCGGCGAATCAAAAATATGCTCTAATTTCTCCAAAGTGATTGTAAAATAACCTTAGAAAATGTTGATACACACAGAGATTCTCCAAATGAATATCTAATCAAAGCTATTTTTGAGGAGGTTACTTTTGTGGAAAGTTTATTTATTAATATTAGGAATGAAAATATCGAGATTTTTTTGCAGAAATGATTATTCTTGACAATTTAGTTTGTTATTTCGAGGCATTTCTAAAAATTAGCAGCATGGTCATAATTATATCAACTTACATCTAATAACACTTTCTTTCAGTAAATACCATTTATATCTCTCATAATTAAAGGTTTTTGGTGTAAATGATGAAGAGAAGCGTAATTGATCAATTTGCCGATGACGACATGTAACACGGAGAAAATAATGATAGACATTTTTAGACCATTATCAACTAAACGTTATCCACTTATGGAAAAGTTTACCGAACATTTTGACTAAAAAAGCGTTTTTCTTATAAAAAAAGTTGTTTCATTCCATTTGTTACTTAATCAAATAGTTAAATGTATTGTTTTTATTGATAGTAATTTTTTTAACATATCACAAACTACCGGTTCGTCGGGGAATTTTTATTTGTCATAACAAGCACTTAGTTTTTCTTATAGTTATCTTGAGTACTTTATGGAGCCTTATGGAGCTGCTTATTATTTATACGTTTTTTTTAGATGTGTTCTCGCCCGTTTGCGAGAAATAGTCGAGCATTTGCAAACTTAGGCCAATTATTTTCAGGACTTACCTTTTTGGTCTTCAATTTCTATAAGGAATCAGAAAGTGATCAAACTTTCACATTTCGATCTCGAATTAATTACATAAAGGATGAAATACACATATATGGACGCTGGATCATCTAATTAATGCACTTTGTCAAAAGCCTACGAGTTATAGTAATCTTCTTATTCAACCATGTATGGGTGACTTTAAGACCATGAACAAACCAGTTGGCCGCCTAAAACATAGCGTTTAAGAACTCATTATTAAGCTTGATGTCTATGTCATGAAATACCCATTGGTCTTAAATGTAAAATTTATTATAATTGATATTGATTTAAGGAAAGAGTTGTATAACAATGTTTCCATCGTTTTCCTTTAATTGCCCTGACAGTTCCTAATGTATATGACGTGGTAATAGACGAGTCTAAATAGGGTGCATCTTTTTACCTTTTTACTTAGTAAGAGGTTTTTTGAGGGTCATTTAGCCTGGTTTAACGAGTATATAATTAAATAACCCTTTAGGATTTGATCAATTCCACTGTCATTTTCTTTTGTTCAGCCTCAATATTTAATTGCGTAATATTTCGTTTCAATTATTGATAAATCTAGAGTCTGTACATGGCCAATTTACACGCCTTTTTCCAGCAGATGTAGGTCATGCTTGTAGCTGGCCTCTTAACCTCCCCTGTCTGTCAGGCAGAAAGTTGAGATGTTTACCACCCCGCGTGTTTGCAGGCCACAGTTATCATTTTGGCAGAGCGTTCAATTTACGGGCCGTGAGTATGAGGCGCCACACTCGTGGTTACAGAAAACAGCTTATTCCCAGCAAGGGAGTCTCTGATATGGCAGAATATTGAAGAATTCCAAAAAAAACTTAAGTTGGTCTGGAAGATTAAGCTAATTAAGTTGACCAAACTGTGATAAAATCTCTCAGCATTGGGAGGGATGTGAACCCGCATTGGGTCTTGTACGTGCACTTAACTTAAATAAGAAAATTGTGCGGCAAGAATATCCTGAAAAGTCACAGTCGAAATAACAATTGGTAAGAAAACGAAAAGATTGCTGAAAAAGTAGTTTTTATTCGCCTGAATTTTCGATATCCACCTAGGATTTACCACCAGGAACATAATCAAAACGCAGTAGCAGATACAGTTCATGTGTACACAGGAGTGTTGCCATATGAGTCAATTACAACGGAAACGTAATCGAAAAATCGAAAACCGTTTAATGTGAGTGCTGATTCGCTACGTCAGGCGAAGAATGATATGGTAGCCTGTCGGTTCTGCAAATGGTTATTTGCTTTGGCCAAATTGAGTCTCAGCACTGAATTGATTTGGGGAAATCAGTGAACTTGTTGATGGTATGGGCGCCTTCGAAACATGACTCAAATAACTGTCCCTTAACCCGATTGTCACCTCTGGTGATGATATTGGTGTCATCAAATTTGAATGTGCTGCTGGATTTCGCCGAATGAGCAACAACATGAGAATTGCCATCATTAAGCCACACTGTAGCCACATTTTCCGCAATTCACATCTTGGGAACTCTGCCAGTTTCTTCGACATAGTTGGTTTGCCCGCAATTGCACAAAATCTTGAAGACGACGCCAGGTTTTCCATGACTGTGTTTAACGATTTACACAATCCATATTGGATCCTGGGACTCAATTTGACCGAACTATCAGCCTTGGCCTGACGTAGCGAATAAGCACTCACATTAAACAGTATCGATTTTTTGGACAGGTTTACATTTTTATTGTCTTATATAGCAAAACTCCTGGGCACACCCGGCATGTATCTGATGTTGCGCGCTAATTGTGTATCTGATGATAAATCCGCGAGGGATATCAAATAGGCAGGCAAAAAATTAGTCCCAGCAATTGAGTCATCTTCTAATAAGGTTTAATAAGGTTTATTTGTAAAGCACATCTTTGGCGCCGTCAAAAAAAAACCCCGGAAGTCAGGAAAAAACCTAACCCAAACCCCTTCTTTCGCAGTGACCATTGTATTTGTGTTGGTCTTTTGCTAGGTCAATAGTGTGCGAAATAAGGAGTTTGTTTTAAGTGAAAAAAACCTGACTTCTAGGGAACAAATCGAGGAAAACATGAAATAAAAAACCTATACATTGTAGGTGTTACAGTTTTATAGTGAGAATATTTGGGGTCTGGAAAAACTGTAATGTCCTTTAACTGAGGTATACTTAGCCGCGGTCAGATGGAAGGTGAAAAAGTCAGCTGATGATATGGCATCTACCGTATGCATGGGTCTGCTCGATACGGAGATTACAATCGTTGTCCAGTGGCACAAGTTTGCTAATTAGATGGGACGTTGCAGATGTCTGAGGTGGGTCGAGGCAGCTGCGAAGCACCATCGTCATTCAAGTGCATCGGCAGAAGACATTTGGCCTTTCGTTTGTCGAATATCTAAGTGAGATTGAGATTTACATCATTAGTATTTATATTTCTGATACATTATAAGAGGAAACAAAATATATTTTAGTATAATTGAAGAGAAAATTATTTTCTTTCATAATAATTTTTTATAAACATTTAGATATTAGTAGAGGAATATTGGAATCGATAAATTTTTCTTAGTTTTAGTTTTTTACTTTTAAGGATTGGAAAAGGAGGCAAGGCACAATTTTGCTTAAGCTTTGATTTTATCAGCGTTTGAAAGCTTCCAGCATTTGCCAGTTTTCTCCAAAATTTTCGGGAACTCTCCTGGACCGTTAGATCCCTTTTGGTCCGAATTGGACGTCAAAGAACTGGTTAGCAAAGTGTCCTATTTTATTCAGAAATATATGCGTCATGTCATTTGAGAAGAACTGCTTGGTCTTTCTTCTTAATTCGGCTAAACTGTGGCTTTTGCGAATATCGTTGGGTAGGGCATTCCATATGATCGCATATCTTATGGTGTAGACATTTGATCGCTGGGCCGTCCTAGCTTTAGCTTTATGAATTGTATGCTGGTTGTTTCTAGTGGAACGGGAACCGTTTTGATTTGTTCACATATTATTGCTAAGGATGTTCTGATTATGTGTCACTTTAAATAGGAAAGTTAAACCATTTTGGAGTCGCCTTTGCCAGAGGGGTTTAAGACCATATCTATTGTACATTATTGAATAGGAGTCTCGGGCCTCATCGCGTTTACACAGACCTCTGGTAAACCTTCGCTGGATTTTTTCTAGTTTCTGTCTGTCATCTGATGACATGGTACCGAAAAATATTGAGCAGTAATCTAGAATAGGTAAAACGTACATTTTGTAAAGTTTAGTCTTAAGTGTAATTAATGTGAAATTTTTACTTATGAAGCCACTTAGTCGATTGACTTTTGGTGCGATTTGTTTAACATGTGGGGATAAGTCAAGAGTATTAGAATAGCTAAGACCTAAATCTTTTAAAGATGTTAGTTCTTTTATTTCTTGACCACTAAACATTATGGGGGAAGTTTTAGTGGTCCAAAAATCATGAGATGACATTTTTTTGGTTAAAACGGCATTTGCCACTGAACACTCCAGTCGTTTAGTTTTTGAAGGTCTAATTCAATTGTTCTATGCACACTACTTATCGAATTTTTGTTATAGGCATATGCGAGTTTTAAGTCATCTGCATATAAAAATGTTTTACCAGATGTTGATATCGTGGATAACTCATGAATGTAAATGAGAAATAAGAGGGGACCTAGGATAGTGCCTTGAAAAACACCACTGCTTATATGAGCTGGTTCTGATACTATATTTCGAAGTTGTACTACTTGAAATCGGTTTTGAAGATAGGATTTGAGGAAATCAAGGAGGGGGGGCCGAATCCCGTGACTCACTAGCTTCACGATCAGTCTTTTATGGGGAACTTTGTCAAAAGGCTTTTTTTAGATCAAAGTAAATTGTACCTACCGTGTTCCCATCATCTCGATTTCTGGAGACGAATTCCAAGAAATTGAGATGGCAGGACTGACATGACTTTTTAGGTAAAAAGGCATGTTGAGAGGGGGGTATGAGATTTACATTCGTCAGATGGTCTAACATTTGGTTATAAATTATTTTTTCTAAGATTTTTGCTAAAACCGATGTTCGGTGAACACCACGATAATTTTGGGCATTGGACCGATTTCCGTTTTTGTAAATTGGGGTGATACATGATTTTTTCCAGATTTCTGGATAAGTACCATTTGACTGCAGTAACGAGAAAAGGTTAGACAGAAGTATTGGGGCATATGTCATATGCCTCAGTATGCAAGGAGGGATTCTATCCGTTCCATATGATGTGGAATTGGACAGTTGGCGGATAGCTTGCTCTACAGTTTCTTCGTTAAACAATATCTCTTTTAATACTGTTATCGTCATTTCTGTTGGTTGGGGGATTGGTTCTTCCTCGACTGAATAGTTGGTTGAGAAATACTCGTTGAAAAGATTTGCTATTTGGTTGTCATTTGTTATTACTTTTCCTTGGTCATCAAGCATGATTTGAGGGCCTTGTTTTTGATGATTATTTATTTGTTTCCTAAAGATTTGGGCTGTCCCTTCTGGGGACTCGATTGCCCGATGTTCTGCTGCTATCGTCTTATTTGTTTCAATGTTCTGGGCTAACTCGTGAATCTCTGTAAGGCGTCTGAGCGTAGATAGATAACTAATACATGGGTCGTGGAGTTGTTTTTTAAGTTTTTTTAGCCGTTTGGAAAGGAAGTTTGGGATTAGTGATTTCTTACATGGGGATCTCTCGTCAATTAGGGTATCTCGAATTGAATTAAGGGTGGCATATAATATGTTTACAGCTTCTAGAGGGGATGCTGCTAGGAGGAAAGAACTCCAATCCAATGACCTAATATAGTTATTCATAGATTCAATGTCAAGATTTTTGGGGTTTATAGAAGTGTAACTAGGATCAGGTCTTATTTTTATGTTAAGAGGGAGCACTGCTATTATTGTCTTATGATCACTATCAAAGGTTAAGCTGTCGTAGTGCGTATATAAGGGCCAGATATCATTGGTGAGAATAACATCGAGTATATTGTTTCCCCTGGTTGGTTTGCTTATTATTTGCGTCCAGTTATGAAACACAATTGATGATAATAATTCATCATGTCTGGATGGGGCTGATAGTTCTGTCCAGTTTATTTCTGGACGGTTTAAGTCTCCTGCAATTATCTTATATTCGGTTTGGATATTTGATAGAATATATAGTATATTTGTAAGACCAGTGTCATCATTACTATATTCCGGAGGGGTGTACCAACATCCAATTAGAATGCTTTTAAGGGTCTTGGATGTTATTATAGCGAAGCATGCTTCGCCATTGAACGTCTCCTGAAGAACCTCAAAGCCTCCACACTTACTTCCTGAGATTCGCATGTTCGGTTGCATTGGCTATTTCATATGACAGTTAAGCAAAGACTTATTCACTTCTCCAAAGGAGACTTCTTTTTAGTAATATTGCTGAAAATTCGATTCACCGGGGCAGATCAGAAGAAAGAGAAGCACTCACCGGGAGAGGTTTATTTTAATCCGCAGCAAAATCTCGAGACGCTTTCGCCTAAGAAAACCGCTCGGCAAATTTTGTGGTTGGTATGATTTTGTTGGCCACCTCCTATACGCAGGCGTCATTTGACGAAGTTATGCACCCATCAAAATTATTGTACTCTGGCAAATTTATCTTCTGGTGCGCTGCTGTGTGTCTTAGCATGCAGATAAAGCGTCTTTACGCAACTGAAGTTGAAGTTGTGATGATGAGATCGCAAGGAATTTCGGAAGGAATTGCACCAACGGTCGGGTCATCTTCTTTGAAATTACTTCCTTGGAATGAATTGGGGATGCAAATTCAGGTAGCTTCATATACTCGTGGATTTAATTACGATTTTCTCGTTGGTCAAGCATTGATAACTATGCACTTTCACTAAACTACACACGCCCGCTTCACGCGATGTGTTTAATCACTCTTGGATCGATATTACCCGCTCAAATTTTCACTCATGCGTCATCCACGAACACGGGAGCAAGTTGACTGCCCAAACAGGTTTCCTAAGCAGTCATATTGAATCCACCGGAATGACTTCAAACCTGACTCAATGATTTAGTTGGTTTGGCAGATTTGCTAAATTTGATTTGACCCAAGTGTTCAAATCCCGCCAAACGCCTAGAGTTTTCCACATATGGGTCAACTCAAATTTAGCAAATCTGCCAAACGAACAAAATAATTCAGAATAATTTCGAACCACAGCTCGCGAAAAAAGAATCCTTAGCAGGTCAACAAAAAATTGAATTTGATGACCACACACCAGTGAAAAGTATCATTTAAAATTATTCTGTTATTCGTACAGCCAGTTGTATGCAACTTATGTGGAGATGGTAAAACGCAATAAGAAGAAATTAAGAATGTATAAAAATTTAAAACGTTTCTTGAAAATAATCCGATGTGTCCAATCATTACAACGCAGGTCACTTCGAAATCGGTTTGACTTTTTCGGACTCCCAGGGATTTAGTCGTTTCGGGATTTCACACTTCTGGACACTCTCGCGGACTCCAGATATTAAGCATTGGATACTATTCAACAATCTCGTCATCGTGGAATTTTTATTGTGTCCAAATTCATCAGAAGACGCAATCAAAGTGGAATTTGTTTCTCAAGTCGTTGAACTGAACTCGCAACCTACAAACAAACAAGCGAAAACAGCCAAAAAAACCAGGTGCTAGGATCTCAAGATTTCTCGAAGATTAGCAGTTATTCAGGACCTCGAAGATCTACAAACGGCTGAGTCGTTCCTGAATATCCTGCATATTGTTTATACATATTTGAAAGTGCTTCTAAGCAATTAGGCGCATTGTTTTCTCAGTCTGCTTCAAATATTTGCAATACTCTTCACACCGTCGGAAGATTTTCGTTATTTTGAATATCAGTCAACACACTACGTCACAGTCACAAAGGCAAATTTAACATGTTTTAAATTGAATCGTTTCGTTTACAACTAAAATGGAAGTAGAAACTATTGCTCTCGATAATTCTACAAAACTGCCAGCGGGGCTGGGAATCGAACCGGGGATACCTCGGGTGGAAGTCGAATGGCTAACCGATGGAGCTATAGAAGCGTATAGCCGTAAGGTTCAAATTCAGTCATCAAATACAAAATATCGGTCACGAAGCTTATTGAAAAGTCCTCCTGCAAAGCGAACTAAAAGTCTTAAATGTTTAAGGGAGGCAACTCATAAAGATGAAGCCTGCCTATCATATTTTACCCTTCTTAACAAATTTTCGAAACTTGAGGAAGTGGTTAATAGTCTTAGAGTGGAGCTGGAAGAGCTGAAGAAATTATCTCGATTTCACCCTCACGATGAAACACTGGTGATGCATGAACTTAAGGGAGGGGACCTAACGTACGCAGCAGCAGCATCTCTCGCCGAAGCGTCTGCGTACAAAAATGATCAGGCAAGTAACACATAAATGGTCAAGTTGTCCTCGACGAGGAGCGCCGTGATCAAGATTCTACAAAAACATCTGTAACGGTCTGCGGGACTAATAGTCTGTGCCCAATCTCAGCACATGAGGAACTTTCCGAATTAAAAACCCCGCTAGCTATACGCTCATTTTCCGGACCGAAAGTGCAAAATGTACCCAGCACATCAACCACTCCTAGTGAGTATGCTAAGGCTGCATACAAATCACAGAAGGAAATCACAAATGTAGAAGGGGGCAGCAGGAAGCAAGACCTGATCCGTGCCATCCCAGACTCCAAAAGAAGCCTATCTCTGGTGATAGTAGTGGAAACGCAAAACCAAAAACTATTCCTAACAACATCTCGGGGTCTTTCGATAGCAGTAAGACTGGAAATGCATCACAGGTTTCCTTTGACCGACAAAACTGCATAGTTGTTCAAGACGAGTCAAACGGAACTACAGGTAAGGTATCACAGAAGTCGTCCATAAATCGAAAAACAACATTATCATACAAGGTGCTCCTGAGTCCACGTTTGACAGTACAACGGAACGAATTGCACACGAATATGATCGAATACCGTCAATAAAGCCTTTCGTCTGGGTAAAGCAGACCTAGGCCGCGACCTACAAACAAACCCAAGGCCTCTCAAAGTTATATTTGATAACGAAGGCTTGGCATCAAAATTGCTAAAAGGAAAAACGGCCTTAGGAAATTCGCACAAGCAAGTGCTTTTTCAGCCAGAATACGAGCCGAGGGAGCGGATGAAAATGAGGCAACTAAGGATAGAATTGAGAGAGAGGAACGAAAGCGGGGCAAACGGCCTGAAAGTAAAAGATGGGCAAATAATACAAGTCAAGGAGCCCTTCCTCTGGCCAAAACCTGTCACGATGAGGGTTGGGCCTCACGGAGTAAACTGTCACTAAAGGTCCTAACCGTAAATGTACAAAGCTTGTTTAACAAGCTGGACGAACTAAAAAACTTGGTCGAGGAGGTGAAACCAGACATCATGACTTTAACTGAAACCTGGCTTTCAAAAGATATCGCTGATTCTAAATTATCACTAAGAGGATATCAGCTTTTCAGGAAAGACAGAAAAACTAGGGGAGGAGGGCTTATAGTCTATGTCACTTGCAAGCTGACAGCCACGACTGAAGTACCGGTCCCAGCACGAGGTTTGGAAATGCTAAATATTACTATATCTGCTAAGTACGCCAGGCCACTGACGCTTTCGGTGACATACCGCCCGCCAAACCATTCTCATGACCAAGACACTATCCTCATAGCAGAATTGTATAGGTATAGTGAGAAAAAAGACATCCTAATCGTTGGGGACTTTAACGCTCCTGGTGTTGACTGGCAGACATGGACTGCACAGGGTCTTCAAGACAACTTCAATCACAAATTACTACAATGGGCCACAGCCAAACTGCTCTGCCAAACTGTCGCGTTTGGAACACGGGCTAGGGAAGGACAACAGTCGAACTGTCTCGACCTTATCTTTACACGAGAGGAGGAAACTGTGATTGACCTGCAGGATCGACCACCATTAGGGTCAAGCGACCATATTATGCTGTATTTCGAGTATTCGTTGTTCTCCAAACCCTACTCCTCCGACACATGGAAAGTAACATTTGGAAGGGTGACTACCCACTTATTAGAAGAGAAATGTCAGAGGTATCATGGGACACAGATCTCCAAGGTGGGGCAAATGAACAGTGGATGACCTTTAGCTCGACGTTGAAAAGAACTCTCTGTCTCAACTGTCCCTTCAGAAGAAAGACAAGTACGAATCGCCCGAAGTGGATGAACTCAAACTTGCAGGCCGCTTTCAAAAAAAGAAACCGCTTCTGGAGACGCTACAGACTAACCAGCTCCGGTAAACACTTACGGGAGTATAAGCAACAACGTTACATTTGTAAAAGAGAAGCTACTAAACTGCGCAAGAAATGCGAGTTGAACATATTATATAAGTCGCTGGAACACCCCAAGATCTTGTGCGGTTACATACGAAGCACGAAGAGATCTCAGGAACTGATCTCTGCCCTTAGATCAGCCGATGGACAACTGGTGACCGAAGACCAGATGAAAGCCTCCCTCCTCTCCGATTTCTTTGAATCCGTCTTCACCCGAGAACATACAACTTTTGCTGACGGTCCGTCCGCTCATCAACCGATAACTGCACCCTTACCCTCCTTCTTATTGCCCAAAATAGAGGACCTAGAGTTTTCACACAACACTGTCAGGGCCGAATAACTCCAACTTAAGCCTGCCAAATCACCTGGGCCGGACAAAATTCCTGCACTAGCACTAAAAGAATTAGCTAACGAACAATGCAAACCCCTGGCTGCCATCTTCCAGAAATATTTTCACGAAGGCGAACTCCCAGAAGAATGGAAGTGGGCAAACGTCACCCCGATATATAAGGGAGGTTCGCGACTTGATTGCGCAAATAACCGTCCTGTCAGTCAAACTTGCATTGCGAGCAAAGTAATGGAGCGCATTATTAAGAAGCATTTAACGTATTTCCTCGAAAGCAACAAAATACTATGTGATGGACAGCACGGCTTTCGCCCAGGACGCTCTTGTCTCACGAGTGCTCTTTACTCACAGGAGAAGTGGACAAAGGCCGCTGATAAAGGCTATCCAATTGATGTTATATTATTTGACTTCAAAAAGGCCTTCGATAGTGTACCACACAGGCTTCTTCTGCAGAAGATTTGGGACGTGGGAATCCAAGGAAAAATGTATAAATGGATCAGTAGTTTTTTGTCCCTCAGAGAACAGAGGGTCGTTGTCAGAAACTCCACCTCAGAATGGACAATGGTCGAGAGTGGTGTACCACAAGGCTCAGTTTCGGGTCCGCTGCTATTCCTGATTTACGTAAACGACTGTCTCAATGAGCTTGATTGCGCAGCTGTCATGTTTGCGGATGACATAAAAATATAGGCTGAAATAAGGTGCGCCGACGACGCAAAGAAACTACAGTCGAACATCGATAAACTGGTTATCTGGTCGTCCACGTGGCTTCTTAACTTTAATGTATCCAAGTGTCTTGTTCTAGACATAGGCCCGGGGCGAAAATTGCCACCGAAACACAGTTATTTTATCAATGGTACCGCATTAAACGAGGTTGAGACACACAAAGATCTAGGTATATGGACAAATGCGCACTTTATGCAAACAGAGCACTGTTAAAACGTCCGTCCAGAAAGCAACTAGTACCCTGCACTGGATCAGACAAGCATTCAAAATCTTTCCACCTGAACTCTTCGGAAAAATGTTTGGCACCTTTGTGAGACCACATCTTGAATACGGAATGCCAGTTTGGACACCGTGGTTAAAGAAAGATGTGGAGCTTCTTGAACAAGTGCAACGCAGGGCAACAAAGATGGTCGACGGTCTCAGGGACTTACCATATCAGGAGAGATTAATAAAACTTTACCTTTTTCCTTTGTCTTACAGGAACGTTCAGTGCAGCCTGCTCTGGACATTCCGGATAATCCAGGGCCACATTTCCTCCCTAAAATTGGAGGATTTCTTCCAATTAGCCACCACTTATCACCTGCGTGGGCATCCTTACAAGGTCACAAACGAACGCACCCGATAAGAACTCCGAAAATATTTCTTCAGTCAACGCGTTGTCGGGCCTTGGAACTTGCTACCAAGCGAGACGGTTTCCGCTGACACAGTTGCGGAATTTAAAAGAAGACTTGATGTGATTTTATTTGAACAAAGGCTACTTTAACAACACGATTTCCTACTGCCAGCACTGTGAACAATTTTTCTGGCTTCAGACCGTTTTCATTCTTTTCCGTGAAAATTCACTCAAAATTATGTTATGATATCATATGTGCTCCCCCCGACTGCACATTAACTGTAAGAATAACCTGTTTGCGTTACATTAATAGGGTCTGTAAGGGCATTTCTTGACTGTTACCCTTAAATATATATATATATATATATTCACTCAGGAATGTGCGAACACCGTTATGAATCTTCGCATTAAGGTCATATGTGAACTGGGCTTGGAAACTGATCAGCCATTCGCGACAGACAAACGTAGAAGATCCATCCATGACCTAAACTGGAGGTTTGACGCACATTCCACTAACTTTGACGACGGGACCTTGCGGCCCGCGCCAGTATAAGTCACATCCGCTAAGACCTAACTTTTTCGAATACATATGGTTGGCGCAACGAAATCGCGCCCAGCTCAAAGGCCTCGAAGTCCTCGAAGCTCAACAGACACAAAGTACGAAGACAGAAATGACATATCAGACATGGAACTTTACAAAACATTTTTCAACGTACCGAAGGATACGATAGTCACTAAAACGAAATAAGCGGAACTGAAGTCACTTTTGCATAAGCTGACGCATCGCTCAATGTCGGAGATGACGGGAAGCCGAGTAAATACCATGACGAAGAAAAGGGAGGGATTTTAATACTCAATAAGCAAAATACAACAGAACCAGTAGTGAAACTCAACCTAGCCAAAGAGTCAAAAATCCACGAAACTGTAGAAGACCCGTGAGTCAAACCCTGTACATTGGGCGAACAGGCAGACGGTGTCACCACTAGACATGTAGATTACGATGAAGAGATTGAACATTTTGCTGACTTAGGGGTGTCGTGCTAACCACATTCCCAAAAACTAAGCAGGCGGTGTCTAAGATATCAGCAAGAAGTTTAAAATTGTTTGAGAATCTCAAGTCTCTCGAGGTTACGTGTTTTTAGTCTCTATCTCAGTAAAGAAGACACGCTTCGTGGAAATTTTTCAAGAATTGACTATATTCTTCCAAAGTTTTGAATTTCCTTCGTGGAAATCAAAATCTGGTCGCTCTGAAAAATTCCTTCGCTGTGAATTATTTCCATAGGTTAGAAATTGCTTCTTGGACGTGTCAATTTTATGAAAATCTACTCTGTGCCCCAAAAATCTGCACATTTTCGAATTTCAAACCGAGGCTGCGTCCTAATAGCACTGTGTTGTTATTCACCCTTACCCTAATATTGTCATAGTATGATGGATAAAAGTGAAACTCACGTTAGGATAAAAGTGACTCTCTCGTTATTCCTAAGGAAATTTTAGAACCAAACACATTTCATTGTATCTGTCAGGAACTCAATATTTTTCTCTGAATTGCTGTAACCCGCTTGTCTCATTAAACTTGCACTATCTGGCCAATCGATCTTCTCTCCGCCTCACTTTTACGGGTTCTTTGGTTTGGCTTCCGACTAAATTGGCAGTATGACACGCAGGTCGTCAAACAAAAAAATCTTACATTGCATGGAGAGTTTAGATGCTACAATTCCGTTAGCACCGGATCTCGAACCAAGGCAGCCAAATCTGTTAACTGGCAGTGTTAACACCTATGGCAGCCCTGCCACTTCGACATGGTTCCTTGACAAACATGTTAAGATACGACCAGAAAGAAACTGCTGATATCGCCACTCAGATAATTTAATAAATTCTTCACCTCCCGCAAAACAGCCAGGATTTCTACTACGTTAACCGAAATTGGACTGCGAGGACTTCGTCCTCCGCCAGGAGTTTTCGGAGATAATGCAAGACCTTTTACCACGACTTAAATCACCTTAAACCAGAGAAATCCTATCTAAAAACGAATATTTCTTATACAGCGGTTAAAATAGCCCTTGTCGGCCAAAAACCTGGAGTAAATAAAATGACATATGCACAAATAGCTTCGGGCGGTAAACCTGAATCGCGCATATCCTCTGCCGAACCAAGTAAACCAGCGGGCGTCTCACTCGATCGCAAAAAAAAACTTAAATAAATCCGCTTTCTACGCCATCGTAAATCGGATCAGGCAGCACTAAAAATTATCTGCATATGCCTCATAGAGTCACATCGTTGCTCAATGCTGCACAAGAAAGCGATGATACAGAGGTCGATAAGATCATTAAGCCAAAAAAGCAAAGGGCTAGAAAGGCTCGAAAGTCTAAATGGGCCAGGAATGCGCAGTCAACTAACCTAAAACCTGCACATCACGGATTGAATTTTTCCAATGTTTGGATGTTAATGTTTGTACCGATTTACTGTACAAAGTGCTCGATCCACTCATCGGCCACTTTGTTTCCCGTAAGAAAGTTGTGCACGTCAAGGATACCAAGGATAAAGTTAACCTTCCTCTGTCTTTCCGCCGTAGGCTGCGTAAACTTCTCATCGTTTGCATAGGCTAAACATAACTTCCGTTCTGCCCTTTATCACACTGATCTTTGAACAGGCTAAGAAGCTCTCCGAAGAAAAGCAGATAGCCGAGGAGGCCCATTTCGCTGAAGATCCTTCCCTCAATGTTGCGAAACTCATTTCGCGTACAGTAAAAGCTCACAGGAAAACGCAACACCCAATATTTCAAGATACTTTAGGAACCCCCATAGCTGACTCTTAGTTGACCTACTCATAGCTTCAATGCGTTCGCATTCAAAACGTTTAGGGAAAGGTCGTTTGCTGCACCTGCTGCTTTACGGGCTTGGATGAATGCCGTACTCAAAACCATAAATTTTACCCTCTGGGATGTGACTGTAGCCATTCGTCGTAATCGTCAATCTTAAAGTCCAACACCAGATGGCGTCCCCGTTGGACTTCTAAAAGCTGACGCAGATGATATCTTTCTGTCTATTCTTTGTTGGATATTTAATCTTGCTCTTGAGAGCGAAATCTCTTCTTCCTGCTCAATACAGCACAACATGGCTTTCTCGAGAAACGATCTTGTGGCACCTGTCAGCTCTCTTTCTTTGATTATGTGCTGCAATCTAAAGACAGCGGTTTTGCCACTTATAGCGTCTATTTTGATTTTAATAAGGCCTTTGATCGGATCGATCATAACATCTTCCTTCTGAAACTGGCCTCATTCGACATAGGTAGCAAGCCTTTCAACTTCATATCTTTCTATTTGGATGCTTGCACGCAAAGAGTAAAAATTTTAATGCCTATCTCCAACCCCACGCATGTGAGGAGTGGAGTTATACAGGGTAGTTTACTGGATCCGCTCCTATTTTGTCTGTTTGTCAGCGACATTTCAGCTTGTCTTCAGTATGGCAGACCCTTCATGTACGCTGATGATTTAAAAGTCGTTCATCGATATCAACAGGCAGATCGTAACATCGTGTTCGAGCTGATAAAAAATGACCTTCAGGCCTTCACCCAGTAGTGATGCACATAACGCCTCACTCTTTCATGGCACAAATGTTCCGTTATGGTTGTTGGCGATGACCATAAACCGGAATTAAGTATTGACGGCCACAACCTAAATGTCCCAGTAGTTACCAAGAATTTGGACATATCCAAATCTAAAAGTCTCAATTCGTCAGAGCAGTATGCCCTGATAGTCTTTGATGCACTCCGAACAACCGGATTTATCCTTAGAAATTTTAAGACTATCAAGGTTAGAACTAGCCTTTATTATATCTACGTGAGACATAGTCTTGAATACTGCCCACCTCTATTCATTCTTATGCGCACTAGTGAATGAAGAAAAAAGAATCGGTGCAGCACTTCTTCACTAGAAGAATTTTAACTACAGAACACCGTAACTTAACCTACCAACAAAGGTGCGAACTTATAAAGCTGGATCCTTTGCAACATCGTAGATTGCAGAAGGGTCTTGTTTACTGTTTAAACGTTTAACTGGTCAGACATTTAATACTCTCAGAAGATTGACGAGCTCAAATTTTGTATAAGAGACCTACATCCGGATGTCATTTCCATTACAGAGACCTGGTCACAGGCCGACGTTACGGATGCCGAAAGTGTACCCAGAGAGTACCAAGTTTTTCGTCGGAACCTGATACATAATAGGGGAGGAGGAAAATAGTCTGTATCAAAATGGGCACCAGTGCGCCACAACGCAAAATTGTTTCATCTCATGCATGTGAAGCGGTATGGCTTAACCTGAAAACGCATGGTGCATCCACTTTACATTTCATGACTGTCTATAGACCGCCAAATCAATCTGCAGAGGCCGGCAAGACCTTGTTTGGACTAATGCGTGAGCTGGCTCAAAATGAAAATGCGCTGACCACTGGAGATGTTAACGCCCCACTGATTAACTGGGATGACATATCAGTTAAGGGTTCTCATGAGTCTTTTAGCTCCAGATTCGTACAACAGACAGAAGACATCTCGTTCGTGCAGAAAAGTGGATTGCCAATGAGAATAAAAAAGCACAGGCAGCGAACTGTTTTGACCTCATATTATCAAAAGACCTAATTGATACAAGCGACGTTATATCAGTCGCGCCTCTTCGACAGAGTGATCATGACATGATCCCGTGAAAAATGGCTTTACATTGAAACTGTCCGCCGAAAAAAATTAAAAAAGGCGAGCAGCCCCCTGGTTAACGCAAGATATAAAGAGCCAAGAACAAACTCTGGAGAAGGTAGCATTAACACGCCAGCCTTCACACTACTAACAATTCCGCCAAAAACGGAACCAGTTTAGATCTAACATTCGAAAAGCGCGGAAATATTTCGATGCAAAAATTAACAAGCGGGCCGTAACGGAGCCAAAAGTTTTGTACAGTTACATCAACAGCAGGCTAAAAAACAAAGACACAGTTGCAGTACGAAAATGTGAAAATAATGAGGAAATTAAAGACAATCTCGAAAAGGCAGAAAAACTCAGCAAATTGTCATGCATCTGTTTTTACTGAGGACCTGCATATAATCTGAACGAATTCCATGCAGAGAGTAATTACAGAAATATTGAGGACCTCCATTTAACAGAAGGAGATATTAGGAATGACTTCTTGCGCTTAATGATGCTCAGTCTACGAGTCCACACAACAAACCAGCAAAGTTTTTGCAAGAGCTATCTTCGGAAATTTCCGGACGGCTTGCGCTCATTTTTCAGTTGTCTTTTGATCGGGGCCTCCTCCGATCCCATGTGAAAGTGGCGAACATATACCCTTTGCACAAGGGTGGACCCAGAACCAGCACGAACAACAATCGACCAGTGAGCCTAACTTGCATCTGTTGTAAAGTTATGGAAAGGATCATCAAAAAGGCCACTTTGACGTTGCTCGAAGAAAAAGATTTCATTGAAGGTGCCCAACATAGGTTTCGAGGAAACCACGCCTGCCTGACGAATATGCTTTATTCTATGGAGCATTGGACCAAGTCATTAGACGAAAATACCCTCGTCACTGGTGTGAACAGAAACTTTTAAAAAGCCTACATTTTTGAAGAATCCGGGTAGGAGATTTTCTCATAGGCCGATCACAGTCAGTGTGCGTCGGAAACTCAAAATCCTCTTCAGTGCCAGTTGTGAGTAGAGTGCCTCAGGGCTCCGTTCTTGGGCCACTTTTGATCCTTATCTACGTCAAAGACTGTAGGCATGGACTGGTCAGTAATGGAGTCTTGCTTGCAGATGATATTAAGACATGGCAACCTATCGGAAACTCTTCTAATGAACTAACTCTGTAAGAGGGAATTAACCGCCTAGGTGAACGGTCCAAAAATGGTAAATGTGGTTTAACTTTGAGAAGTTTGTCACATTGCGACTCAAGACGAAGAAAGTGACCGCGACGGATGACTCACACAACTACGTACTCGATGGAAGGTGCCTGTCAAGCGTCAATGAACACATATACATGGGAATGACTATTGTGCCATCACAGAAGCTGTCTTGACAGTGTGCTAGGGCTGCCAAGCGGGTGAACAGTGTTCTGTTTGTCATGAAGCGAACTTTTGTCGACGTAGACAAAAATATATTTGGCAAATCTATGGAACATTTATTCGCTCGCATCTAGAATATGGCGTTCAGGCGTGGCGACCATGCATGCAAAAATATAAGAAGATGCTGAAAAGAATTCAGCGAAGAAAAACGAAAATTTTGAAGACCCTTAAGTCCTCATCTTACAAATGTAGACAAGGAGCACCT
>JAYGXS010000009.1:102054-120328 GCA_036362985.1 Ligula intestinalis
GTGCTACGACCTCGTTGAGGAAGATTTCTGACGATTTTCTGCTGTGCTTGTCAAAACGTGACTGTGCGAGCAGATAGATTTAGACTAAGTTGGTGACTGAGGAGAGGAATACTATATTACGGTTTGACTGGGGAACAAATTTTGTGAGTATCCGGCTTTTAAGGTAAATCAAGTGTGCTGATCTTCACACACTATCTTTTGCTCGTTCGAAACATGAAATTTCGGCTTATACAATTCATACGTAATGCATACGGAACCTTTGCAAATATGTTCCTCATACGGAAGATTGTTCCAATTCGACATTTAGGGCATGTTTCTAATTAGAAACAATCATATTTTCTTCTAATTTACCGACAGTATTTTATAACCTGCATATCTCTAAAGTAGTTTGTATATGTTGAGCTGTGTTTGATGTCAAACGTGTAATCCCTTTCTGAAGTAATTCAGAAATTATTTTTCTATTCATGATGACTTTTTGCAGTTAGAGTATAGACGATATTGTTCATATATATATATATATATATATATATATATATATTCATCTAAATTGCACTCATATGTGATCGCAGAAAACAGCCTATTATCAAAATCTGCAAATAATATGCAAGACGGTGATCCTTTTTTAACCTACAAAGACTAAATCGCTTCTATCATGCTCCATACATACTATTTAAGAATGTTGTTGTTCCCCAAAGACCCTATGTTCGCCTTTCTCAGTAAGTCGTATAATAGCTGCACACTGATGCAATTGTTGCCTACGCCTGCAGTAGACCGTAATATCAGTGATGACTCATCAGGCCATCGCTGTGGTTATGCTGACGGCTGGCCCCTTTTCTGTCTTTCGCTGTAGGTCTAAGCGACCAATCACCACCAGTTTGCCCAGGCAAAGCGAGTATTCAGCGGTCGCTCGCTATTACTGCTGCTAGAGGACGCATATGAATCCTCCCTCTCCCACTGGCCACACGGTTGGACACCGTGGAGGATATATTGGCAAATTTCTCACTACCTATTCTGTAAACAGTATGTGGTTACTTCGACTCTGGCCTTCCCACCTTCTTCTGTCATCACCTATGGAATCAGGCCTGGAAGATTTCAACTGTTAGGGTTAACCCTCTAAGCCTTTACTCCTACACCCGTACACCAGTAGTGAGTGCAATGACGTTACTATGCCACCTTTAATGAAAGTTTAACAGCTACGGCATCTGCCTAATTTAACTCTAATGTCACTTTATTGAAGTTTTGCATACAATACACAAATGAGTTAGGTAGGATATTAATCATTTCATAGAAATCGTGATGGACATTCTGGTTTCTGCTCTATTTTGTCTTAACATAGAACGGAGCCTAAAGATAGCAAATTTACCAAAAACTTCTTCGACTGCAAACAACTTTCATGACGAAATTTTACCTCGTAGTGAAGCAAATTCCTGGAAAGAGTATTTTGGTCAACAGAGTGGATTAAAACGTCAGAAAGGCTTAAGTTTGGAAAACTGTCATCTTATTTAAAGTTATTAAGCGAAATAGGCACTAATTTTGGCTAAATCGTGAGTTTGTTTTTATCGAGCATGCTTCGTGTTCTATAAGGTACGGCAAAACCAATCTTTTTTTCAACTACCCATTGTGTTGTGGACGAATTCTATTGAGAGTGGAATGATTATATTGACATTTATTTTCAGAAACAAGGAAGAATTTAAGTTTAAAAAAATATGTTTTTTTATTCCGTAAAGTTGTTTTGCACGAAATTCATTGATGAAAACGGTTCGTCAGAAATTGTGTTAAACGACGCACATCAGCAATATTTGTCATATACTTAACAGTGAAGTTATGCTAAGAAGGCCTTGCAAGTCAGGTAAATAAACTAAACTACCAATCCGATTAATGGTTACACATTTGAGAACTAAACACGCAGCAGAGATTGGTAATTAGGTTAATTGGGTTGGCTTTAGGCGCAAAATGATGTTTACTAGAGTTCCGTTCTCTTTTGATCAGTAAAATGGAGAAAAAAAATATTTTTTGCAAATTTATAAAGATTTAAACTGTAAAATTAAAAAAAATAAACTATAAAGCTGTTACTTACCTTACCCTATAGAAAAATCGATATTGTATGTATAAAGGGTTGTAGCTAAGACATGCGAATGAAGAATAATTAAGTAAATAGTAAATATATCGATTAAGCAGCCAAAATAAAGTTAAGGACAGCAAACATAATATGAAGTCCCCAATCTGATCTTAACTCAGTCTTCAAAATAAAAACAAATTACGCAGATATTTGACGCTTAAATAAACAACAAAACTGACGTCCAAGAAACATTTTATCATCGAAATTTTTTTAAAGTGATTTAAAGCATTTTCATGTTGGACTATTGCTGTGGACGTTTATTATTCTCGGCAATGAGCTGACATGTTTGGGTTGTTCAGAATCCATGTCAAACACAGAAAGCTGCATAAAAAATGCATAAGAGCACGTTATTTAGGTAAGTAGTTTCAAGATATATCTTATTTGAAGGTTTTGGAGAGCACGTAACATGAAATCATTCTTTACAGTCAATTGACTGAAGCCAGTGAATATCGTTAGGTGTTAATTAAAATTAAAAGGAAGATCTGAACCTCTTTGTAATATATAAAAATATCAAAGTAATTGAAAATTAATATGGCGGGAGGCAATTTATCTTACCGTACAAAAAATGGTTCGTTTACAATTTTACTGATAGTTCGATTTAAACTTATGCGTCACTGACTGCAATGAACCCACGTGAGATTAATACATATAGTACTCCACTGGTCTCCCAATGAAACGTATCAAGCGAAAAAGTAGTCCTTTTAGTCCATCGTAAATCAAGCGATGTATACACGAAAGAAACGACTAGCAGTTCTCGGGAAAACGTATTAGAATACATAATCGAACTTAAGGCTCTTCCGTAACAGCCATTTATAGTATTGTACGTAATATGGAAACATATTTTTTCGAGCACTTGACAAAATGAATAGATTCCAACGTAACTTTACTTCTGCTGCTTTATTGACTCGGTGGTTTTACATAAACGGGCTTCCTATGCATGTTAAATTTAAGTTTAACTTAAGTCTGATTTTCACTTTTTCGGAATCTTCCACTTAACTAAAAATCTGGTGTTCTATAAAACTGTATATTTCTTCATAAGTCAAAATATGCCCCATTATGAGGAGCGACCATTAGTTTATTGCCGTTAGATTTTGGGGGCCACAGCTTGAGCTGCATTTAATTAAGACGGAGTTTTTTGTAAAGATTGTTGGATTTCTTGAGATAGTGCACCTACTGAACAGAATGTTCTTTTAAACTTCATGTTCCGCTTATGTAATATTAAGAAATTGAGCAGGCAGAAACATTTATGTCGAATAAATCTGCTCAAATAGAAAACAATCCTTTATGAAGAGGAAAGTAAGTACTTTCATCCAAATGAATATTAAATGGTTTACCTTCTGGCAACCGAAAGAAATTTTCTTAGGTCTCCAAATTGATTGTAAAATAACCTTAACAAAATGAATGAACACGGAGATTCCTTAGTTGATTAAATGAAGCGTAATTTATTTTTATATCGATGAAGACACGGAATATGGAGAAAATAATAAAATATTTTGTTCGACCATAATTAAGAAAACGCTTTCTACTTATGGGAATATTTTCAGAAACTGTTGACTAAGGAGCCGTTTTTCCTATACAAAAAGTTGTTGCATTCCGTATTTAACTTTAGTCTATTGTTCTAATTAACATATATTTTTACATATCAGTAGCTTAGGGTTTATCGAATAATTTTTATTGTTCATAACTATCACTCAGTTCTTCTTATGGTTCTCTTAAGTAATTAATATGCATAATTCTGCTGCTACTTATTTATAATTTTTTTTCATGCGTTCACGCATGTATGTGAGAAATAATCAAACATTTACTAACTAAGAACACTTATTTTCAAGACCCGCCATACTGTTATTTTATTTCTAAAAAGAGTCAGAAAGTGATGAAACTTTCCCATTTGGATATTGACTTAATTGCTTCAAGGATGAATTACAAATACATCCGACTTTTTGCCAAAAACCTGCTAGTTATATTAATATTCTTATTAAACCGTGTATGGGTGACTCTTAGACCATAAGCAAACCAGCAGGCTACCTAGAAAATAGCCGTTGAGAATTCATTGTTAAGGTTACTGTTTATGTCATTAAAGGGCCATGGGCATTTAATGAATAATTTATTATAATTTATATTGCTATTGGACTTACAATGTCTCCATCGTTTTTCCTAACTTGCACGGTCAGTTCTTATTGCATATGACGCGGGATTAGAAGAGGCTACATACGACTGCATTGTTATACATCTTTCGTACAAAAATATTGACAATGGTTCATATAACCTGGCTTAACGGAAAGGTTTTATTAAATCTTTTTTTAGGATATCATCACCTGTACTGTCATTTTCCTTTGTTCAGCGTGACTGCGTAAGTTTTCAATAGTAAGTTTTACGTATGGATTAATCTACAGACTGCGAATCGCACGCTTCAACGTCTTTTTGGCAAAAGATGTAGGTCATGCTTGAAGCTGGCCTCTCAACCACTCCTGTCTGTCAGGCAGAAAGTTGAGATGTTAACCAGCTAGCGTGTCTGCAGGCCACAGTTATCATTGTGGCAGAACGTTCAATTAACGAGCCGTGATTATGAGGCTCACACTTGTGGTTACGGAAGTCAGCTTATCCGCAGCAAGGTGGTGTCTGATATGGCAGAATATTGAAGAATTCCATGAATTTTAAGTTGGCCTGGCAGATAAAGTTAATTTATTTGACCCAATAGTGATAAAATCTCTCGGCATTGGGAGGAATGTGAACCCTCATTGGGTGTCAGCGTGCAGTTTACTTAAATTAGCATATTGTATGCCAAAAACTCCATGAAAAGTCGCTGGCGAAATAACACTTGGCAAGAAAACAAAGCGATCACTGAAGCAGTAGTTTTATTCGCCTGACTTTTCGATATCCACCACAGATTCATCACCAGCAACATTATCACAACGCAGAAGCCTATAGATTTGGTGTGTGTACATGATTGTTGCAATAAAAGACAATTCAAATGTTAACGTGTTCGAAAAATCTATAATCATTTGATGTGAGTGCTGATTCGTTATGTGAGGTAAGGGTGTTATGGTAGCCTTCGATTCTGTAAATGGTGATTTGCTTTGGCCAAATTGAGCCTCAGCACCAAATTTGGTTTGGGCAAATCAGTGAACTTGTTGATAGAAGTGGTGCCTTTGTACCATGAATCAAATAATTCCCGTCTTACCTGATTGTCACATCTGGCGATAATGTCGGTCTCGTCAAATTTTAAATGTGTAGTATGGTCTTGCCGAATGAGCCGCAACTTGAGAATTGTCATAATTTATTCGAACTGTAGCCACATTTTCCCGAATTCACGTTTTGAGAAGTTTGCCAGTTTCTCCGGCATAGTTGGTTTGCTCTCTATTGCACCACATCTTATAGACATTTGATTGGTTGCTTAAACCTTCGTTAAGTCTTCACTCCCTCATCTTAGTGTAATGCCTGATGAAAATGTAATCAAATGCAACCGTTTGATAAACAAAAATGATAAAGTTGGAGAATCTGCCACATTGAATTCAAAAGGAGCAAAATGGGCAAACAATTTGGCTTAATCATGAGTTAGTTCATATCCGACATAATTTTTGTACTTTAAGGTATGACAGAACTAAAGTTTCAATGGATATGCATTGTACTGTAAAAGAATTCAAAAATAAGTAGAACAGAACTGGGACAGGACTGGGACATTTTTTGTCAAAGTAAAAAAATGAAAGTGAAGCCAACTTTTCAAATTGCATTTATTTTAAAAATAAGGACATATTTGAGAGTTAAATATTATTATTATTCGAAGCCATCTTCTAAAGCACTTGCCGAGGGCTCAAGCAAGGTCAGCAAAGTTGAAAGGCAAGAACACTCTCGCAAAAAGCTGTGCCCCAATTGTTCAAGGTAATGATGTGTTGCTGACACATAGGTCTTATAGGTTGGCCCGATTTCGCAAAGCATCAATCCACGATGGGCACATCCTGACGGATGGATCAGTGGACAAAATAATACAATATAGTCCCGATCAACAACCAGCAAGACATTGAAATCGATGGTCGAATGTTTAGCACGTGTAGCCCTGACCATCGATGCGCCAGTTCGAAAATCGAGTGTGGCGGCAATTTCAGCGGCTACACTAGAGGTGGCTGCCGTAGCTGATGTGGGCTAACAGCCTGAAATAGATGTATTGCGGCGCCTTGTCCTTGCCGGAATAAGAAAACGTATATATGTATACACAAAGTGTTAAAACAGGTTTTTCAGACAAGTTACAAGCCACAATGTCAAAAGCAGTATATCAGAAAAAAGCAAACAGATGTTGCTAGGTATCCATTGATATCGTAGTCCTGTTGCAGCTTTGGCAATCTGCGGCAAGCCAATTTTGAAATGCCTAACACCTGGGCAGATATTAAAATGCATTCCTAATTCAAGGTAACCAATACCGACGAAAAGCAAATCTAAGGTAGCATGTGGGATGTCTGCATAAAATAATATCTTTCGGTAGTGGCATCGCTATCCCTCGCGTCTATCCCACAGACGGACTTGCTCCAAAAATATGCAATAAAGTCATGTCTTAGAATCACTACCTACTTAGATTTTAGATAACATCTGAATGCAGAAGGCAGACGACAGAGGACGCTATAATGACGATTACTCTGTTGTAAACTGTAGTCTACCAGTCAAAGCCAAAGCCTAGTGGTCCTTCTGCAATAAGTGATGCACCCGAACTTTAAACGTGTGACCATGTAAGTACTTCTTTAAACGATCTATACACTTGCAACCTCCACGACTGATTACGTTTTTGCTCAGCAATCTACTGTATGCCCAAAATAGCTGCAAATTTGACAATTACATTTTTTGTAGATATGCACATATTTTTTCAAGTCATTTTGATTCGATGAATATATTTAATCGTAAAAAAATATGTTCTTTAGAAAATTGCCATGTTAATGTGCATAAGGTGGTGCATATATTTTGGTGATTTTGGTAACTAAGGTCTGACATTTTTGAGATACAAGTGATATCACGTTTGGTAAGAAGGAATTATTATTATTATTATGTAAACAATTTTTAAATATACTTCTTTTATTCCAGTAATGCTTTATTAAGAAAAGCGACGCACATAAAACTAATAATTAAGTGAAAGCGTTAAGCTGTAATTAACCGACTTTGGCGGAATGATTCCCATTATAGAGTAAAACTAAGCCCTTTCATGCCCTGTCAAACTGAAATGTCAAAACGTCCCAATGTCACTTTGACATTACCTTAGAAAAATGAAGTAACAGAGAAACTTGAATAACTTGCTAAACCATATCTTAAAGATGTAACTCATAATCAAAAGTTCTTCCTTCTCAATCTTAGAAATGACAACTTCAGAGTTTATAAAGTGACGTCCTTAATGGTTAAAAATGTGTTTTGCTCTTTAAGGCATTTCTAAATATGATCAACACGACCGTTTTCATAAGAACTTACATACAAGAACACATTTTCTCTGCACATGATCTTAATGTGTATCTTATTTAAAGAATGTTAGTTTTCATGTCCATATATAACATAAATTATGAATAAACCCATAAATACTTTAAATGCTGGAAATAAAGCCATCATTTCAAGGACAATATTGAATTAATAGTTATTTATTAATTATAATAGGCACACAAAATTGAATCAAGTAATGCTATTTTTCATTAATAATGTGTTAACGTCAAGTTTGAAAATTAAGAAAGTACTATCAATTATCTTACTCATTTCTAGCTACTTTTACGCCGCCAATTTTGGGATTATCGGGAATATTTTATTTTTCTTAAGAAACAGTTAGTACTTATAATTATTTAAATTTCCAACACTGCTTTTTTTGTTTATTATTATTTTATAAGCTTTTGTAAATAAATTTACGCCAATATGCATGATATGATGAATTCTTTCCAAATTTCTGAAAAATGCAAGAATTGTTATGCATACTGTACAGTGGAACAAACGCGCTTGTGATTTATCACCCGCATTTGACGCAAGCTACAAAGCATCAAATGATATGCACAGAAGGACATTACCGACAGACACGAGAGAGACACGGTTGGCAGTGTCAAGCTTCATTACCATCATTGCATATTTATGAATGTACACAACTGGAACACCACATAGGTACGTAGCCATATTTTTGTTACCTATATATGGTCAACGGATCTCATACATCTGCAGGTGGACCATTTTAACTTACATTTTAAAATTGACTAGCAATATTTATGCATATTTACGGAGGCACAAGAATCAAAAGCAAGTGACGGTTAGTGTTTACATCCAGAAAAGGCACCCGTGCATGGGCCTAAGGCTTATTTCAGTATGGACCAAGGGAGATTTTATTTTAAAATAACTTCTGTAACCGCTTTCCGTTTAATGACGTCGCATAATCAGGCTTCTCAGAACATAATTTTACTGAACGTGGTGGTCATAACTACCAGTTAACTTAGAGAAAAATCACCGAATTTTACACAAGTCACCTCTATTCTCTTAAGTGCAATGTCTGCAAGGTCTAAATGCACATGCGATTTTCCAAATTTTGCAGCTATGCTGATCATATATGCTTCGGTTTTCGGCTCCGCCTCATTCTTTGTACCTCTGGTCGCAGATTAAAAGATTGCGATTTATTCCCAGATAAGTTAATCAACTCAGGTAAAGTAAAATGTTCAAACTTGCATGCGTGTTGTAGAGAGATATATATATGCGTCTTTATCATATTGTACAACTTTAAGTGCATATAAAAGGCAACAATAAACTCGAGTGGAAACTGTTTCGTTACCAATGATACAACAACAATTTTTTTGAGCATATCCAGTGAGGTTAGCAAATGGTCCCTAAACCCATAGGGAGCAGAAACACAAATCAAAAAAATTGGTGATACAAATGCTAGCAAAATTATGAGTAGCACAAATGACTGACAGTCGGGTGCGAACTCTTATTCACAGTCAAAAGAAACAGCTTCTCACAAAAGATGCGCTTGCACTAGAAGAACAGCAAACTTACGCAAACGAATTGATTCACATTTAAGGCCTCTTAAAATAAGTTCGTCATTGGTTCTACACCACCGGTAACATTTCTCGCGGCACATCTGTGTCAGCCTGCACCACCATTGTGTAGACGTTAAATAATATATAATGGGATTCACTGCAGAGTTACAGTTTTAGAACAGCTGCGTAAATAATTCCAGCCGAGAGCTGTTGAGTAATCGCTGATTCCATGCAAACTTGATGTACATCAGGTGCATTCAAAATGGTGATGTAAGGCTAACGTGAGTGAGCACTATGGAGGCCACAATGCAAGGCAACAACTATGTCTTGCGTTCTAATCTGCTGATACGTAAAGCGGTCTTCACTGAAATTGCATGCTGCACGTTCAGAGTGGGCAGTGGATTGTCCGCGAACCCTTGCTTAAATTTATGCCGGCGCCTGCTGTAGCATGGGAGCCCATCTCTATCTCGGACTGCCTGCATTTGAAGCCGCTGAACGAGTCTTGTTTGCGCAGTGGCCCCGGTGCCGGAGAACGCGCTGGTGATTGAGTCGAACATGCTTCACCAGGAGAGAGTATATCCAGAAGACTAAGATGCGATCACTGGAACAAGAGTTTTATATGCCTGACCTTTCGGTTTCTGTTAGAAATCCTTAGCCATATGTAGTCGTTAACAGATCTGAGAAATGCGCAGAGCCATGCGCATGGGTACTTAGCCGAGGAGAAATCGGTGAAGGCCAAATTTGTGTAAGGAGTATGTTGCGTACACAGTGGAGAAGGAGAATAGATGGAGGACGTCGACTTAAAAAAAACATTTTCGCTCATTTGATTGACAGGGACCCATGTAACCATTTGAGAGCAGTCAGGCCGGTAGACGGAAAATAAGCACGTTTATTGGCTAGGTTGGTCTGTGATTGGTTGGACAGCATTTGGGTGGTCCAAGTCACGCGCGCTAGTAAGTCTGGCAACCACAACTACCTTGAGGTCAAGACAGATTGAGGTCACGACATGAAGGGCAGACATCGGCAGGAAACGGTCCACTGCATGCGCAAGATCACATTGGGAAGGAAAAGGTTTGCGGTTCCCTATTGCAACGCCCTAGAAAGTATCTAATGTTAAAGCAGTTTTAGATCAGAAGTTACTAAAGTGATAAAAAGGAAGCAAAAATAAGATAACTGAAACGTCTGATAGCATAGTCGTGAACGTGCAGATTTGTGGAATAAGCATGATTTACTGCAAGCACCTTTGAAAATTCGCGATTGCAATTTCTCTGAGCAAGAAAACAAAGCAATCGCTGAAACAATAGTTTTATTTCCGAATAAATGAAACGGTTCGCTTTCAAAACATATGTATGGATAAGGAAGAAGACTTTTCGAGCACCAGATCAATATATTTATTGTCCTAAGCTTTCAAACTCCTGCGGGAGTCCTTCATCAGAGGTGACAAATAGCAGAAAACAAGGATGATTATAGCGGCAATGGGCCAATAAACTGTCAGAAGTAATCACGTTTTCAGAGCCTTAGGAACAGCTACCAAAGAAGATGGGGGAGGGAAGCAAATCTTTGGCAGTTGAGTCGGGGGCAGTTATAGTGGTTTATGCGAATAAACTGTCCATGGAGCAGGGAGCCATGAACAGCAATTAGTGGGATGCCTTTTTACTCGTCCGGCGGTCCTGGTAACCCAAACTCCTCTTCTGCCTGGTTCGCCGTAGGATCTTCTGCGTCCGGTTTATTCCTGTTTCGGCCTTCACTCTCATAATAGCGCAATACTTTATATTCAGCGGGCAGGTAAAGATGCCTGTTGATGTATTTAGCATCTGAGTTCCATGCCTTTAGCATCAGCCTTTCGGCTTTTAGGTTTCCTCGCCCTACGATGGTTGCTCCTTGGAGATCAAAGCTATGGCCAGTCTCCGCGACATTTGCAGCAAGTTGAAAATAATGGTCAAGTCTCTCAGCTGCCCGTTTGCGCTCGTGAAGGAGGGTCTGCAACTTCCGGCCTGTTTCTAAAACATAATTGCAGATTCCCTTGTTGCAAAGTATCTTATAGACAGTTGCAGAGATTTCTGTAGGATGCAGTCTGTCCTTAGATCGCATCACGCGCGAGCGTATTGTCGTCTGCTGTCGATGGGCTATGCCTTCGCCAGTAGGACGCAACAGTCGTGAGACTGCTTCTGAGATCCTTTTTATGTAGAAAATAGCTCTTCAGACTTTGGGTTGTGGTTGCCCTGACCATCATCTGTTGATTTGGCGCCTTCTCTACTTGATGAATGAATTTGGGTAATACTTTGCTCAGAAGAGTTTGTGGAGGTATTGTTGCTCAGCTGTTCTGGTGGCTGGCGTGCTGAAATGTGTTTCCACTCTTTGGAAAACAGTACGAACATAGCTACGTTTGCGACAAAAAAGGATGATTGCTGTTAAACTGTCGTTGGCCTTTCTGAATACTGTAGTTTTCAATATTCCAGTCAAAAACCGGCGCACGAGGACGTCGAGGGAAAGTAAATGGTTGTTTTTTTCCGCTTCCATCGTAAAATGGATATTTGGATCAATCGAGTTCAATAGCTCTTTAAGGCCAAGTCAGTCAAGTCAAATTTATTAAATGAAATATAGGCAAACGCCTTTAAACTCTCTCTTGGTACATAGGATTTCAAAAAATGCATCGGCATAGCCGAACATTCCAAAGAAGTCGTTGACACAATTTCAGACGACTTCTCGCTTGTTTCAAGTTATACACTCACACTCCGTTTACACGAGCCAGCAGTGTACCTGAGGAAGAAGGGCAGAGAGTGAAAAAAAAAATCCTAAGGCCGGCCCATTATTTAAAATGGAATACATTTGTAGATTTTCGGAGGAAAACTGTCGCTCGTGGGGGAAGTATGTGATTGATATGTTCATGTTGGTCATGTGAATGTTAACCGCAGCCATGGCGTCCATGAAGGACCATACGAGTAGGAGATCTCAAAGTCACACGAACGTCCTGAAGAACGGGAGATGCGACCATAATAAGTCTTCGCTGTGCCAATAGCCGAGGAACCCGCCACGTCGTCAGCAGTCGGTCGATACGCCAAAGGGTGGGACAGGCCCGTGTAGACTAGGACCATAGGTGCGGTACATGTGACCTCAGAATCGATCAGCCCAGTTCACATGGTAAGCAGAGACGTCGGAGCTAGGCAATTTGTTAACGCATTTGGTTAAATACTTATAATAATACTACTTTAAATAAATACTAGTTGCATATATTTATAGCATTTCAGTTTTTGGATTTAGATCGCTTCAATTTTTAGATTCCAAACACTTCAGTGATTTAATTTTGAGTACTTAACCGCGACGATACTCATTAAATCGGTCTAGGTTTGCCTAAGAAAACATCCACGGAAGGGGACATGACAATATCCATAGGAAGGGCATTCCATGCCTGGATAACCTTTTTAGAGAAAAAGAAATTTTTTGGGTCAAGTCTTGCGCCAGCCGCACGTATTTTGAGGGAGGGTGTCCTCCAAGCCAAGAGGTGGCGGCCCACACAAATAAGTCTTTTGTTTGGAGGCAGAAATCTTGACCACGGAACATGCGAAATGCATGGATAAGGTCCCCACGTAGCTGCCTGAAATCCGAAGGAAACAAGTCAACATTTACCAATCAGGTCCATAAGTTAGGTTCCTTTGTCAACGTGCTTATTTTTTGCGCGTATTTGTACCGTTCTACGTTTTATTTGCTTTTGACGGTCCAAGGTCTCCTGGCTTGGATGATAAATGTCAGTTGAGGTGGCCCAAACGTACCGAATACCTTGCCAAATACAATTTTGTCAAACTTAGCAAAGGCGTGCTTGATTAGACACAAGCTCGACATTGCGGATTAGGCCACGTTCAGGACGGGGAGTGAAGGCTTCAGTGAAGGTGTTAACAAGAGCCTCGGGTCTTTTTGAGCCTCTTTCTCTTATAGCGGCGTGTGATTCAGGTAATTCACCCTCCGATGCGTAGTGCTGGTTCTACCAAAGCGCATGTGGTTGCATTTGGACACATTGAATGGCATGTGCCAAAGGGTCAACCATTGCTCCAGTCTATGCAATTTTGCTTGGAGGGTTAATTCGTTGTCTTGGTTGCGTATGACCTTCCAATGTTTTATGTCATCAGCAAACATTGTGTTTTCGCAGTCTAGTCCACTTATGCAGTCATCAATAAATATAAGGAAGAAAAAGGGCCAATAACAGATCCCTGTGGAACCCCGCTCTCAACTGCTACCTCCGCCGACCACTGTTTGCCAAAACATACGGTCTTGGAACGACCAGTCAATAGTTTGCTATCCAATAAAAAAAGGTTTCCCCTTACCCCTATGTGGCTTAGCTTGTATAAGAGACGTTGATGAGGCACCGTGTCAAACGCCTTCTTGAAGTCTACAAAGACTGTAAGCAGCGTATTCCCTTCATCGATCGCTCGGGTCAATTGTTCTAAACAACAGAGCAGATTGTTCAAGCAGGAAATTCCCCTGCGGAATCCGTGCTGCTTATCAGATAGAAGTTGATGTTGCTCAAAATGTGTATTAGATCGCTTTTGAATACGAGTCCCATAAGCTTGCAGGATATTGACGTGAGGCTGACCCGTTTTTAGTTATTTGCGGTCGCCCGACCCCCACTTTTGTGGATGGGTGAGATCAATGCTGCCTTCCAATCGGGTGGTAATTTTCAAGTATTAAGAGAAGCCCGGAAGATTAGGTACAGATGTAGCGCCAACTCTATGGCTAGCTCTTTTTATAGCTTTGCAGGTATCTAATCTGGACCTGCGATTTCTACACGGTCGTCGGTTTTTAGCAGAGAAATAGGGTCTTTATTTCGAGTACATTGCCTTACGAAGCTAAAGAAGAAATTAGGGTTTCCAACTGCACGGTTTCTTAGATTAATCTACAAGTATTGGTGGCTAATCCGTATTAGGCTCTGAAACTTGTTTCTCTGCGCCTTACACCTATTGTACGATTCGGGGGTCCTATGTCTGCGATAGATTTCCAACATCCTTCCTTTGCGTTTACTCTCCCTCTTTAGTGTCAGTGGTAGCTATCGAGGCCTATTTGTTACTTTTTTACCGTGATAGGAAAGAAATTGGTAATTCGTCCGTGTAATACAGCTTTAAAAGCCGACCAATCATCGAGAACCCATCCGGTGAATAGTTCATTCCACTCTCTCTCACTCACTGTGGTTTTCATTTGTGCAAAGTCCCGCTCCAGATTTTTTGTCCAGTTAGCACACTACGATCAAGCAATAAAAAGAATGAATATTCCCATTGTGCCACTTCGTGATCACTTTTTTCCGGGAGGTGGTAAACAGTTTATAATGTCCACGCTTTCGGGTGCTTTGGTAAGTACTAGGTCTAAGCAATTCGCTTGTTGCCCTTCGCGTTGTCTGGTCGGATATAGCACCTGTTGCGTTAGGAAAGATGCCTGTTCTGTGCGCAGGAGTCGTTGATCGAAATTGACTTCTGAGCCGGGCGTAGAACTCACATTTTAGTCAATATGGGGGCGTTAAAGTCTCCCATGACCATGACATCAGATCTTTAAATAATTTATTCGACTCTTTCTATCAGACTTGTGTCTGATTGTAGAATTCTCGATGTTAGGCGGTAGACCGCCATGGTGTCAAGGGTCTGTGCCCTCAGTGATCTAACGGTGAGCCCTATTGCATCTATATTGCCCGAAAGGTTTTTGGATTTTTCAGACATGACCAAACCGTGTCTAACATGGACAAACACACCCCCCACCTTGACGCCCGACTTTATGTTTTCGAAAAACTTGAAACCTGGGGAGAGCTATTTCCTGGTCGCCTGCCTTCGCGGTCAACCATGTTTATGTTATGAAGATGACGTCTGACTCCATTTGGCAAATAGTAATCTTCAGCTCATCTAGTTTGGAGAGCAGACTTTGTGCATTGGTGTGCATGCACTTTAGTTTCATTCTTCGGTGTTATTCGGCTGTGACAGTCACTTCCTGACCGTTGCTCAACGTATTATGGTGTGGTTCAATGTTTTCGTTTGAATTATCCTCCCGTTGACGATTTTAAGGCCTACCTTGCTATTTTTGTTCCTTGAATGTAGTTCCGCTATTAGTTCTCAGCTTGCAGCCGATCCTCCTGGGAGTAGTCCCGTTGAAATAAAAAAAATATTCATGCGTGTGACGTAGGTTACTATTTCAGACAGGATTACCTAAACATGTACCTTGTTTTTAAATATGATTTTTTGCGTTCTGGGTTGGAGAATTTCTGCAGTATCTGCCAGCCTTTTTGCGATAGAAAATGAACTCAGCACTTCACATTCTTTTCTGGCGGAAACTGATCGCTCAGGACATCGTTAAAGGGAACCATGTCTGGATCATTTTGGTCGGTTGAGTTGTCTAAAATGTCTTATTTAACCCCCTGTAAAACTATGAAGTAATCATAATCCTCTTGGTGTCGTGAGCCCTTAGCTGAATTTTCGCAGCATTTTCTGCAGTGGGCCTGGACCTCGAAATTGGTGCTGTGAATGCTTGGTCATCAGAGCTGTCGGAAGGTCCTTCTTGCAACCCCTGAACAACTAAACCATGTTAACCACCCAGTCGAGATTCTTTAATTTCGATGTTGGTCATCTTCGCTGCTGTGGGCCCGGATCTCAAACAAGGTGGTGTTATGGCTTGGTTGTATGAACGGTATGAAGTTACTTCATACCACTCCTGAACAATTACACCATGATAGCCCTCCTGAAGGGAGTCCTGAATTACAGTTTTGGTCACCTTCGCTGCAGTGGGCCTAGAGCTCGAAACGGATGGTGTGACTGCTTGGTCATCGGATCTGTCAGAAGTTGTCTCACTGGTGTCTAGGTTGTTTAATATGGCGGGCTGTACTTCAGGTATAGGCATTCATTGTTCTTCTTAAGTCTGTCTATGCTTATGTTTTGAAGTCATCCATTTTTACGTCGCAGCGATCGTTTGCTGGTGGAGTTTTTTTAATATTTTTCATTTTACCTTCAAGTTTGCTATACTTAGCGGCTAGAATATGATATCCTTCGCATCGGTTCTCTGTGTGTGTCGATCGTACCCAATTAGTCAAGCTTTTCGAACACTTGTAACAGTGTGTGGCGATACATTAGCGGTTAGCACCTCGGTCTTGTGTCGAAGGGGTTTTGAGATTTTGCACCTTTCACGGCAATTTTTGCATTTGACTTATTGTTTGCATTATTTCCGCACGACCTTATATACGAGACATAAAGCCTAAGTCGTCGCTCATCTAATGTAAGAATATGTAAATGCGATTCTCCTTACTTAAGAGGATTGGTTTAAGAATTTTAGAAGCAGAACTTTGACGGCCTACTAGATCAATGTCTAAACATGGAAACTTTGTTTGGGGTTCGTAAGAGCAGGCATTATAACTGAGCTAGTTTAATTTCTAACTCTGCAGTAGGTTACTTCAAGGCTGGTATCAAAACAAATGTGATAAAACAGAATGCAACGACTTAGCCTTTGCTCCTTCGCGTGTACTTGTGTCTGGGAATTTCACCAGCACTAGTGTTGTAGAAATTTGGTTGCTCAGACCTTGTTGAGGAAGATTTCTAACGATTTTCTGCTTTGCTGGTCAAAACGTGACTGTGTGAGCAGATAGATTTAGACCAAGTTGGTGACTGAGGAGAGAAATACTGTAGTACGGTTCGATCGGGGAACAAATTTTGTGAGTATCCGGCTTTGTACGTAAATCAAGTGTTGCTCGTTGAAAACAAGTATTATCCTCTTGAAACGCTACTGCTTGAAAATTTCAAACCGCGCAGGGGCAGGATTTTTTTAAGGTCGATATCAGATGTTTTGACTGTCAGAAAGAGTGATCGACAACGTCGGTTAATACTTGGCGAAGACCAAGTGTTCTATCCGTCGGAGGACCACTTCAGTAATCAGACCAACATTACGAGGCACGTTGATCTTGATGCACACTTCGAGGGTTTGCGTGCGGGGTGTACTGGCTCAAACCCAAAAAAAATCGTGATATAATACCCGGTCAAATTGAATTGCATTGATGCGGCATCATCGCGACACGTGAACAATATCTGACTGCCAACATATCTCGTCATATCTCAAGACTATCTGTGACATGTATATCCTGTACCCTGCCGTAACGATAATTAGCTTACAAAGTAGTCTCACTGGATAATGGTATCGAAATGGTAATGAACTAGTAGACAAGACAAGGCGTGGAACGTCAGAGTGTTTTAAAAATCTGATTAAATGCAGAATACTAAGAATGTCAGTAAAAAGTTAATGAATCCTGGTCTAGTGCAGTCTGGCTATGAGCGGGCCAAGTACAGAGTCCCGCTCCGGTATGTAATATCTCCAGATCCAAATGTCTGCAGCCATACAGTGAGGTCGCCGTTTCTGAGGGCATATTGCCGTAAGTTTTTCCCCGCATTAAGGTCCTTTGTGAAGCGGGCTTTGGTTCTGATCGGCCAGTCACGACAAACAAAGGTGTAAGACCCGTACGTGACCTTAACTGGAGGTTTACCACATAGTCCATTAAGCTTGACGACGGGACATTGCGGCCCACCTGATCATTCACCAGTATAATTAACATCCGCTACGAACTTACTTTTTTGCATAAATATGGTTGGCGCAACGAAATTGAGCTCAGCTATAAGGCATAGGAGTCATCGGAGCTCAATAGACGCAAAGTTGAAGACCAAATTGGCAAAACAGACATGGACGTTTTCAGAGCATTTTCTGACATGCAGAAAGTTATGGTAGGCCCTAAAACAAAATTTGCGGACTTGAAGTCACTTTTGCATATTCTAACGCATGGCTCGATGTCGGAGACGACGGAAAGTCGAAAAAAGACCAAGACGAAATAAACGGAGGAGGTTTAAATACTCCATAAGCAAACTACAACAGAACCAGTAGTGAAACTGAAATTAGTCGAAGAGGCGGAAATCCACGAAAATGTAGAAGACCCGTGAGTCAAACCCTGTACTTTGGGCGTACAGGCAGACGTTGATATCACTAGCGTTGAACACGACGATGAAAGGACTAAACATGTTGCTTACCTAAGTGGTGTTGTGCTTAACAAAGTCCCAAAAACTAAGCAGGCGGTGTCTACGATACCAGTTACAACAAGTCTGTTTGCATCTCCCAAAAAGCCCAAGACGCAAAAGACTACCACGCAAAAAGTTGGCCTTGTCACACATGAAGAGCT
>JAYGXS010000009.1:120625-167796 GCA_036362985.1 Ligula intestinalis
CTCTCTCCCCCTTGTTACTACTGATTGGTTTGCCTAAAACTTTCGTTAACTCTACCCTCCCTTATATTACTGTATTGCCTGATGATGAATTAATCGAAAACGTTCGTTCGCTTAACTTGACTTCCTCAATGCATTTATATCGCATGGTTTTTCGCCGAGTAATTTTATATTATGAATTAAAAAGAGCAATACAGGATCATCCCCAAAATGTATGTCATTACCACAGCGTAGACTAAGAAGCAAATACATGAGTGATGCGCAACATATTCCTTAAGCCGTCAACCCCCAGGTACAGCTTGTCCAGGGGGGATTTGGCAAACGCATTAGTCCCTTTTATTAGAGGAACGCACTGGGTATGAAAAAGTATCATACGGCACACTAACTAGTCATTCTAGGCATTTCGTAATACTTACCTTACCAGAAGCCACATATTGTTCACATTGTCTCTTTTTTGTGCTGCTGACTACATACCCTTATATTCGGTCCTCCTATTCATGGTAAGAGGGCCACTAATTAAGCCATTATTTCGTACTCTGGAAAACAGCCTAACATCGCCAGGTATACATTTGGCATCGAAAATTGGGGCTTCTGTCGTTTATTGTCCAAAAGGTCGACACGTCAGCGCATCCTCGACACTATAACCAATTTCGCGTCTTTGCAACTACCTCGGTGCACTAGCAAACGAAAGCATTCATGCTTGCTGCCAGAGGGGATAAACGGATCGCGACGTAACCCGAGGTTTTGTTTATGAGGAGTGGTCGAATGGCGAACGGATAGTCAGGTTGCAATTATTCCTTCATACGGCGGCCTTGGAGGCACTCCGACTTCATGCGATTAGAGGCAGGCATGACCGCGCAATTAGAGGCCGCTGCGGTCTCCAGTCTTCTTCACTTAGTAACGATCCGGTGTCAAACCGGAAACCTGTGCCTTTCACCCATCTCTTGATATATTTTTAACGACTTTGGCTCACATATATATCTGCATTTAGAATCGAAACCAAGTTTCGCTGAACAGAATTCTGGCTGCTTCGAAAATTGCCCCGCTAACACATTTCACTAAAATTCTTATTAACATTGTGCTGGCTAAAATCCATCGATTTTTTCTTTCATGCTTTCTTATTGGCGTGTTGGCTGTGGATGACACATCCCATCCACGGCGCGACAACCGCTTGATACCAACTGGTACCATATGCATACGAGCAAAAACACGTGAGCGTTGACGTGCATAGACGCATCAGGCGGATAATAACAACAGAAGTTGGAGTACGTCAGACAAATAGAACTTACTCCCAGTGGCCGCGGAAAACCATGTCAACTAAATTTTCTCCAATTTAAACTAATCCTACGAAGCCGGTTCAATGCCTCCCCAAGTTTCCCATCACAAAACCCATCTAACCACTGGTTCCGTAAAAAAGCATCTTTGGTTCCAAAAGTATGTGAAGGCAGAACATAAAATACCATTGCCACCAAAAAGTTGTTTGCCCGTCTTCAATCACATATTATAGGAAAATCTAAATGTTTTGTTTAGTATCACAAGCAGGCATTTTCTGTTTGTCTTCATTGTTATGCTTAAACACGCCATAATGGTACTGGAAAGGATAATTTAAAATGTGTTTTTTTTCTATCGAAATGAAAAGTACTCACTGCGTAACTTGTTTTCCAGTGCGAAATGTATTGACTAGATGTCTAACTTTATGCCCACGATCGTAGACAACACAAGGTGAAGTAGGCATTTTGTCAACGTCATGCAAAATGAAACATTCAATGCCAAACAGTCGATCGCCGGGAGTGCTCTTCCTTATCTCCCTGACGGTGACATTGAATAGTTTAGCTCGATTAAAGTTGGCATTGCCCTCTTGCTCCACGAAATGTACAGCAAACGGACTCCTATGGCTGTTTAGAAAGGGAACCTGTGCGTTAGGAACCTGGGCAAATGCTCACTGAGATTCCTTTAAGGAAACACAATGGCCAACAAATTATTTGCAGAATCCCCTAACGGCCTTGATTTGCCTTGCAATTTGGCATCAGTTGTACTCAGTTCGGATGTGTTTGGTGATTGCAGAAAGGAGACTGAATCAATGCCAGTGTGGGGAAGGTAAATCGTCCTAAAGGACTGATGGAAAGCGTCAATGAAGTAGATATTAATGCCATTTACTACAACTAGCACGATTACGATGGAAGACACGAAGCACCGCTTGTAGGGCCATGTCTTAATCATGCTTCTCGCTGACCTCCAGACGACCGTGTAATCTCGTAAGTAGATTTCAATTACTAAGGCTATTGCAGGTAAACGTAAACTGTTGATTTTTTGTTTGCAAAACAATTTTGTGCAGGAATGCTTCTCCTTGTGTAGCTTTTATGACTATTTCTAACTTCTTATGTGTATTCATGTGTAGATTTTGACGGATACGCATGGAGACGGCCATTCGTGGTATGCCACACTATGCACCATCACTAGATTCATATGGGATTTTGAAAACCTTTTCTTTTTGGTGATGCCCAAGAGAGGTGCCTGATGGCACAGCAAGTTAATTGAGTCAAGTATCCAAGCGGGTGTGTCAGTGTGTCCATTCCAGATCCAGTCAGAACCGATGCATCAGTGAGTAAAACGTTTCCTCATCTTTTGCCAGTGCACTGTATCAAGGCTCCCAAGAAAGATTTTTATTTAAGTGAGTGAAAGGTGAACAGTAATGTGAGAAAGAAGGAGTTTGTTTTTACAAAAGTCTATTACCTGGACTATAAAGTGTCATATTCTGTCATGTCCGAATACTTTTACGTCGTTTTTGGTTACAATTCGCTATGAATTTTTGACATGCAGATGTGCATAGCTGGTCGCACAAAGAGTATCTCCTTCAAGGGAGCACTCAGCGGAATCCAACCTTTCTCACAGTAAATGTTTAAATTATCAAATATTTTCGCCAGGAAATAGCGCGTCTTACATAAACACACATATTTATTTGCATGTCCTTATTTATTATAGTTTGTTGGTGGGATAGATTTTAACTTTTTTTTAATTTATTGCTATTTATAATGTTGATGCCCTCTTATCATGCTTTATACTGCAGTTGATTAAGAGGTCATCTACGTCAACGTACCTGAGGTTCAGGTTTGCGTTCTGGAATAAGATTAGCATAGGCCGGGGTAAGTAGCACCAAGAAAATTTCCAATTAACAAATGAAAACATTTTACTTAGCTTGATTCGATTTGGCTTCCTTAACTCATTAAGTTCATTTCAGTTAGCTTTATACGTTTTTATTATTTTTCATTTTTTTGGTTTTTCTAGATAATGCTTAAGGCTTAATTATTCAAGCTTCATTTATGTTAGGACCATAAGTTAGCATTTAAGTTGTCGTTATTTTTTGTTTATAATATTTCCTTATAATTGCATAGCTGTACAATTTAAAATCGGTAAACTTTTTTGTTGACAAAAACTTTACCCTGCAAGTATTTGCATGCTTAATTTGAGTTGTCAAGTTCGGCAAACATACGTTTAACGATATGATTTTCCGGCCAAAAAATGGTAGGGTAGATTATTTCACCAATTAAGCCAGTTGTCTCCTTACTTTAAATAACTCCTGTATTACAGAAGGATTGAATTTTCGCGTGCTGGTCTGGGACCCAAAGAAGAGTTCATCCAATAGTGGAAAACCAGAGTGCTGCTACTAGAGAAGTAAAATACATCGGCACATCAAACCCCTAAGGTACAAGTGGAAGAGGGAGTCTCATTTATGTGCGGCTAATATATACTTCAACGTATTACCTAATAGGCCTTGAGTGACTGTAATCGGGGCTCACGTGAGAGCTGCAATCAAAAACGGGACGGGTCAGTTCCTTAACCGAAGCCTTAACACTAACTACTATCATGCGTTTTCAAGAACTTAACCTACAGGACAGTGATATTGTAACACGACAGTCAGAGCGTGGGTTTTTGATCGATATATTGCGGGTTTGATCCTCGGCTACCACAACGCATGGGTTTGGGTATGCTGGCTGATGAGATGTTAAAATCCAGAAATGACCGCATCAGTCTCCGTGACTTCGATCGTTTCGCGTTTCTTTTTATTAAATAAACTAGAGATCATTCCGAATAATCTAGTTTTACTGGCAAATTCTGAGCTGCTGACACAACCTACCAGATAGTTAAAGGGGACTCTGATACCATAAAGCCAATCTGTGTGTTGAACCGTAAGGTCAGCACAGTTCTCTTTTGCCAAACGCGTTGTGTTGATCTCACGTGACGTAGGACTGGCGATCGTGCACAGAAAGACCAGTGCGGCGCTCAACAAGACAGAAACGGCGAAAGTCAACCAAACGTTTATATAAGGCAAGAAATTGTGAACCAAGTATGTTCTGGGAGATATCGGTGCTAATAAAAAATCCAGGAAAACTATCTTAGAAAAGTGAGGATCTGGTTACAAAAAGTTGAAACTGGAGCAGTTTGCAGCCTGAGGGTGAAGGCCAAGCCTGGATTTTGACGATAAGCTGGACTAAGAGGGACTACTGATAGCTCAGCTCTGGTGCACACCAGCGAATTTCTACGACTGACGCTGTCACAGTAATCAAAGGTCCGACGGAGGCCGCGTTTACCACTATGAAATTAAGTGACTCATGCCATTAAATGTGGTGAAGTGCATGATTCTGCCCTTCGGTAGAACCATCACTTTAAAGCATATTTTCCCTGGTGAAAATTTTAAGACTTTATAAACAGCCAAATTTTATGGATGCATGGATTTCCAATAGGCTCTTCAGTTGCTCCCCCTCCCATTGCGTAACGGGAATTAAGGCCAGAGGAAATATACAGCTGAATTCATACAGAAAAAAATCGATAAAAACCGAATGGCCAAGAGGCATTCGATAAAGTTGACGTTTAAACACTTTAGACAGCAAAGAAACTGGTAAAAAAAGCGTCTAGGCAAAATGAAAGTAAATTTGGGGAGGTAAATGTGTACAAAAGGAGCCCCTGTTACCAAGGTAGAGATAGGTTCACTACATGCTCCAATTGTTTACAAATGTCGGATTGAAACCACCTTATGTAGGCTGTCTCCAGGTAGCGTAATGTTGCGAATTGTTCGTGCTTGCACAAGTACTTGGAAGGATGTGTTTGGGTCAATTGAGTGGCCCGTATCTAGCAGGTTTTCAGTGATTGATGAGCGAAGTGTTCATTGTTCATTGTTACAAAACCAGCTAAGTAAGTGTTTATTTGCTCTGGTGGCCAATTACATTTGCGTTCACCATATGTACTTGCATTCGCAAGTGCACGTAAATTCATAAACCCAAGGCATCCTTTGCACGAGAAAACGGCAAAAGCTTTGCAATATTGCAACTTATAAGCTCAGCTGCATAATGTGCCGTGTAAATGGCATCAATGAGTCTTCTCTTGATGGTATGGAAAATGTTGTCACATTTAAAAGACAAAGATAGGAAAACATGCTTGTTCGGAACTACCTGTTTCATCATTTAACGGCGAAATGGTTTGTTATTTTTGTCTAAAAACTGTGTTGGGTATCCGCGCTTCTGTAGAGTTACTTTGAGTTTAGTTATTTAAGCTTCCAATGTATCCACAGAACAGATTTTTCTCGTTCTCTGGAAGAGTGTGCATACCAAGTTTCGTTTCCATTGAATGGACACAAAACTCAAATAATGCAAGTACTGTCCTTTCCACGTACTCTTATGGTAGACAGTTCGTGTGATAGAGCCATCTTTCTCTCTTGACATGTGAACATGGAGGAAAGAAAGCTTGTTCTCCCGTTCCTCTGCCATGGTAAATTTGATCTGGGGGTGCAGGCTGTTCATTATAAGCATTAATTGTTCAGCTTCTTTGATATTTTCTTCGATCGCGAGCACGCATCACGTATCACCTAATTTGTATGCCACTGCCTAGAAGTAGAGGCTCAGAAGGATATCGGGCTGCGTATCACGTCTTCGCTAAAACCCTCACTCCACTACTTTAATAAGGGCAGCTCCACAACGGCCACCTTGTATCTTATTAACCCCCATTTTCTAAGGTCAATTAAATATGCTTTGTTTGATAAATCAAGATCGCAAAAATATGTTTCCATCAAATCATCATTAGGCCAACATTATTGCAGGGTAATAAAAACTGCAGGGTTAAATAATTTACTCTAATTACAATTCATATTTAACGCGCCACCCGCACGGAAGGTCTACGTGCATAACTTCCTGTTTTGGGGGAGGGGTAGGGGCGGATACTTGAAGAGAAATTTGTTGCTATTTGCGTGCTGCGAACAACCGTCACTAGGGGGTAGCGGCAACATGCGATTGCCACCTGGCATCGGGGTCGGCCACGGAATTGACGTGGCTTATACCAGCTTCTTCTGACAACACAGCCCTTGATTCGCTAGCCCCATCGCCACAGTTTTGGCAGTTGCAATATCCTGTTGGTGTAGGCCCTTGAAAGCATTTGCTAGTGTCCGGCAGATAATCTGAAATGCTTCGTTAGTATCGACTGGATGATTTGCATTGACAATATTTACGATAATAGAAGTCGAGATTGGCAACATTAGCTTATGTTGCCCCACACCTTACTCCATGCAACCTGCCTGTTTCCCTTCAAAAGAAGTCAATATCAGGTTCTGTGAGAGGGGAATCAGGACACGATATGAGGTATACTTTAAGAAATGCTAAATGTTTATTTTTAATTTTACTGTATTTAAAAATATTGTTGATTTATATTAGTAGATTGTTCTAATCGGTATTATCATTTAACATATTGCACAAAACCCGATTAGCAAATTGCTGGTTTCTTGAATTTCTAGAAAAAACTGAAATCGTGGTTAAGAGGTCGTATACTTCAGTTTACCTTTAGTCCAAATTACCGTCCTGGATTGAAAAATATAAGGTCCGTGGCACGAAGATCTATGCACATCCTCAATTTACATGCGAAACAAACTGCTCACAGTGGCCAGGAGAAGACAATTTGACTGCAGTTTTTTTCACTTAACACTTACTTCTTAACAATCCCGTCTGCATTTTTCCTATTCTTTCACCTCAAAACTCTATAACCATCGTTTTTGCAGGGCAACATGCTGAAACAATTTGTTTTACTGCCGTTCTTTCTACTTTACGCCTCATTTGTTGTTGGATAAAACCATGGAGTTTAGACACATATATTTATGTTATGCGCCATAAAATGCCGCGTTGAGTATTCTTCAAGGACAAAAAGCTGTAGCATGTTGATGCATCTAGTGTTAGATATCCACTTTACTCGGGAAAGCCTAAATCCAGATCCTAATTCCTTCTTCAGTTCGATGGAACATGAACCAAGTGCGGACTGTAATCCGTGTCATTTCTGTCAAATTAATAGCGTCAGTAATATGACTAGCACTACAATCAGTCAGCTACACTGCTAGCAAGCAACATTTTAAGTATAAGAAACAGTAGTAGCGGTATGAGCGTTCACTTACTTGGCTCTGGCTCGATACCTACTGATGGTGATTGATGGCAAATAGTGCAGCAGTACCAGCGCAAAATCTACTGTCAGGTTTCAATAGAAGACGGTGTTCTGGCCTATATTAGAGAAAGCGGCCTATGCCTGTTTCCTACTTGGCTTGATGTGAAGTGCGGGTCTGAGTACAGACACAGTAATGCAGTCCTTTTGACGTGACCCTAAGGACCAACGAGTACAAAAAGTAAGTCCAGTTTATTTTTTTGGATTGGCACCGGGTTGTTGTGAAGATGTTCACATAGTCAGCAGCCGCCCAATATTTAGGTCGATGCTTGCAGTCGCACCTTGGGTGGGAAGGCAACCTGGGCACGTCTTACGCATTTAAAGTCTGCAGTAAACACTGGTCTCTCTTCATTTCTAACGTCGGCAATCGGGGATGATGCACAGAACTACAAATCAGTCTTTTCAGTTACAGAATATTATCGAATGGGGTATTTTCACACAAGCTCATCATGTGTTCACAGTGACCTTTACGTAAGTCGGTAACGGTTAACATTCTGGCGTTTTTAAGTTGTTCCTCAGTGATCTCTGATGAGGTTGTGCGTAGGGGGCCGAATGAGCTATTGTGGTTACAAAGCGTAGTTTTTTGGCGTGCAAGCATTTGGCAGTGATGCGAGTACCTAAGAATCCGTAGAAAGGTATAAATGGTGACCCGTTATCGCCAAATATAAGTAAGGAGTCAATGAAGGCGTTATAATTCATCAGATAAGCCATCTCGCCACAGGCAAGCAGCATATCCTTGTCCCGCGGGCGGTGGCTCGGCTCAAAGTGTTTAAGGAGATGACCTTAAGTTCGACTGCTTCTTTAAACGTGTCCACAGCCCTATGCATTAAAAGTTGTTGCGCGAGTCTTTCAGATCCGTTTACATTGGTTTCAGTGCATTCCGCATTGGTCGTGTTAGGTCTGTAAGAGAGTTACATGTTTAAATAGAGTTGATCACCAACACTCTTGCCGTACTGCTTTCGCCGCTTTGTGTCTTCCGACCTGCCCGACTTCGTGAGGTAGACATGCCAAACCAGAAAGTCGAAAGCTACTGGGAAGGAATTGTTGAGGTTAACTTGTGGATTAGTTCTTATCAATCGAATACAATAATATGTCGAATTCTCGGGCCATTGGATGATGTGAAAATGTGCCTCCTCCAAAGGGCTGAACACGTCTCTATTCATAGGTCTATTTCGGCAGTGAACACGTGATTATATACAGTGTCTAGATCTGTGCTGTCGGTAATGCCTCAGCGAGGACGTGAACGTTTACCTGCTTGTGTCGAAATTATCTGCATAATCAAAATCATGCCATTATTTGCGGATGTGCACCTTGCATGAATACTACAAAGTGCGCATGCGCCAGCGTCCACCCTCACCAGTCTGACCAATCACCATTAAGGCTGACTTCCACGGGTCCTAACTGGTGAGGCTCCCATATTGTGGTACTTTGAGTGGTAATGCGCTCGTCTTCCAACCAATTATGAGCTTACACTGTATAAAATACATGTATACTCCCATGTGTGCTTTCAGTTAGTTACGCCCCTGTGGAACCGAGCCTAGATATTGCATTGCGATATGTCAGTATCGTCCAACCTGTGCTGGGAATGTGACAAGATGTCTGCGCTTGAATATTGCCTGTCTGACCCGTAAACACAACTCAACGTGTACTGTTGCAATATTTGCTGCCATCATGTCAAGTGTCCTTCTGCTTCCATAATGTTCTGCAAACCGTGAAGGGCTTTATGATCGGAGCAAACACTAAGCTATAAAAAAGAATAAAAACGGCCAGGCTTGGTTGATGAAAGGGAAAATAGCTAACAGTTTTCTTCCGTGAGTAACACAAATTCATCTGTGTTTCGTCAAGGTTTTGCTAGCTAGATAATTTGGTCAGGTAAATGAAGGAAATTTATGATATTTGTACTTTTCGAACGCCGCAATGGAAATTATGTTCCCTTGCTTAACAGTCTTCCTGAATACACGCAATTCATTCGAATAAATTACACTATGTTAACAGCTAAACGATGTGCATCAATATTTGGTATGCTTTAACTGCGTTGCACCAGCCAAATGGAATGGTCTCGATCGGTAGCAGGACTTGTAAGAGCCTAAGGGCAGTTGATTGGCGGTCATTTCATTCACCCCTTACTGAATGTCAATTGCAAGCTTATATTGTTATCACTGTATCCCCGCCATCTTAGACTATTATAATTTTAAAACAAGCGTTTATTGGAGGATGTATTGATATCAATCAATTTTTTGTCAGCTTCTTAGCTATGCCTTGTCACTGCATCATAATGCTAACGAAAAGAAGTTAATGAATGCTGAAAAGGCAAAATGGCAAGGATCTTTCTTCAGTTTAAGTAATACTCGATAAAGCACACCGTGTTGAGTCAACGTATAGGAAGAAGGAGGGAGTGAGTTAAAATATATTTACAAATGTACGGCTGGACGAAACAATAGATGTTTTTTTGTGCCCGTCCGTCAGAAATCCCTTTGTCACTTTAAATACTGCACCAATTGCTGGTACTGTGTACCAAAAATATTCAATTTATATTGAATAGACAATTTTATAGACAGTTGGACGTAGTAGCAATGAGCAATTATATAGAAGATATATTCACACTTGCTGATTCTAAGGCAGCCGCCGGTAACCTCCTCAATTTGATGAATCCTTAAATTAAATTCACAATAGAAACAGAACAACATAACAATATATCCTTCCTAGATGTCCTCGTGTTTAGACAGAATGATGCTTAAATAGGCGCTCTGTTTTTCACAAAAATATTTGGAACGGGCATGAGTTTTGTGCCAATGCAATGGAAAAACAACCTCTGTAAATAATCGCTTTCAAGGAGCAAGGAACATTTGCTCTAATGAGGCCGTATCGGCAGAAATGTCATGCATCAAATCAATCCTACTCAGGTGTGGCTATCCTGGACGCTTTATTCGGAAACAATACTTAAGGGAACGTAGGATTTTCGAAGTAACATAATTATTTAGTGTGAACCCGTCTGAGCAATTACCCCTCTGAAGCTGACTCATATATTCTCGCAATGTGCGACTGAATATCCTCACTAATTGATATGTACGAGTAATGAGAACTGTGTTCTTCAGATGTACATTATTACCCACTGGCGTTTGAGACTAGTGAGTTTTGCTTTAACATATTTAATACCTCTTTTGTCTTCACTTCAAGTAGCTGGCACCCTGTCTCAACAAGGAGCGCATCGTCTTACAGGTGCAGAAATGACTTGTATCCAGCAGACATCAATAAAAAATGCTATTGTGGAAATATATCGATGCTGATGCAGGAGAAGGAATGATCAACCACGGTTTCCTGGATGCAATGCCTATAATTAAACAGCTAACAAACACGCCTGCGTAGTTAATAAAACGCGTTGTAAGGTTGAATAATTAAGCTAAATGTTTGTCAACAACCTACATAACTCTGTTGTTCAACAGGGTCATCCTTGCCCACATAGTTGGCTCCGGAACCGCAATTTGGTTGAAGAAGCCAGTTTTGTGCGTTGAAAATTATATCGTGCATGCTTCAAAATTAGCCTGTGCAATGGTCACCTAAGTGTTCGCATATTTCCGCACTTTCTACGCACCTTCTCCTCCGTCCGGATATAACAATCTCTCATTGTTTCCTAACCAGCCGAATGGTATCAAGCCCGAAACACACACTTCCTATACTCTTACCTTAAAGCTCTCTCCTTAATAAAAGTACTAGGCGCAAGAGAACATTTTTAAATACTAAGTATGCTTGCCAAATACATTTTTGAATTCTCTTATGGACGTTTTTTGCTACTGGGGACCGAAATGGGGACAATTAATTAAATACAATGCCACTGAAGTGTACAGTCATTTGAAATCATAAGAAAACTTGAAGATCACAATTTTAGTGGTAGATCAAAATCAGGTTTGTGGTAGTTAATTTGTTTAATCAGTTGATTGCGGGGGCGAAATGTGTTTACCATTCAAAACATTTATTTTGTTTGCGTATATTGGGGGCTAAAAGGGGTCAAATCAAACGTTTTTTTTGAAATCCGAGGAATTTCCTTTGCTATAAATGCTGCGGAAATAAAGTTATAGTTCGTGAGTGCTGTTATATAAATAAGCATTAATCAATAACAGAAACTGTTAAAGTTTTTATGTTCAGAGAAGTTGCGGTCATGTTTTGCGTTCCAGCAATCGTGTAAAGCGCATCAATGAGATTGGGCATTATTGGCGGGGCAAAAGTAAAAATGAGTTTTAGAAAAAGGCTGTACTTAAGGATGTTAATTTAAGCGAACGACGTTTTCGTTTAATTCACCACCAAGCAATACTGTCATATAACACAGGAAGATTTAAAGAAATTTTTAGGCAAACCAATCAGTACTAACAAGAAAGAAGAGGAAGTGGAGTGTTGTTAAGGGTTCAGGGTCTAGACATATTTGGGGACCAGAGGACGTTGAGTATTATTGTGCCTAAATTATTTTACTGAAGATTACGTCAAAAAATAGGTTGTCTTTGCCAACGGTTGTTTTGGGTAGACTAATTAATTTCTTCCCTTTGCTAATCAAACTTCTTTATTCATTGATGCTGCTTTATAAACAGGAAATATTTTGATATTTTTGCGAACAGCTTTGGAGGGAAGGTGGATGACATATCTCGGGTGCTTATATATATGCTTTTTTACGGTCTTCATTTTTGGAAAGGCTCAACAATAACAGCCTTCCGTGATGATACTCATGTAAGCATTAAGAAAGTCAATTTATGCGAACAACATTTTCGATTAATTCAGGCACTTTATAGTCGACTATGAACGCTTGGTTTACGTCTACCCAATGACTGCTGTCTACCAATAAAGCCAGAATTGCGCTTTATATCGAGTTTGTTTCGCCCCTGTTTAGCTACGCAAGATGATGCTCTTTAATGCGCATAAATAGTCGCCTAATCGTTAGACCAATGTAACCTGCCCTACAGCAGCATGTAAATTGTACCTACCCATTGAAGTGGTTGGTAACGGCCGTATATCCTTGCCTTCAAGGAGAAGTACTGTACTTGAGAAAAATAATAATAATAATAATAATAATATTCTTAACTTGCTTCACTCACTCAATGCTTTTGAATCTTAGGGCTTCAGTGTACCGAATAAGCCTTATTTTCATGGAATTTTAACAATTGCTGAAAAAAAACTTGCATTTTGAAAGCAATATAATCCTCTTGAATAATTTTCAATGGGCTCTCCTGTGAAGGATGACGAGTACTTTATTGCTGTTAAACTTTGGGGGCCACCGCTTGGGCTGGTTATCATTACCAGGAGTTTGTTGGTAAAAATCTTCGGATGTCATGAGTAAGGAGAGCTACTGACAGCGATAAGTCGTCAGAGCAAGTATCCAGTCTCCTAGGAAACATAATCAGAGACTAAAAGGGAGATCCGAAACGTCAGGCAAGTTCGATGTTCGTTTCTGCCTCTCCAAACTTATTCGTTGGCGAAAGACGACGCACGTGCACACTTGTCAGCAGAGTGGCCCCGTGGTGGGCACTTTAATTATTTAACATGGCAGATTTGGGTTAAAAAATGAAAAAAAAAACCTAGAAAACGCATGCCTATTTTGTGAACGTTAAGACATTCCAGGAGCAAGGTATGGATGAGCCAATCGCAGGGGGTGAATATAATAGGTTTACTCTTGCCACTGCAATCCTAAGGATCGGTTCCTTGTGCGAAGAGAAGAAGTGAGACCCCAATTGCAAGGGATACTGCATTCTATACAGATGTAGTGAAAAAATATTTGACGGGAGTTAACTGACGGGCTTATGCACTGCCAGTAGCGAGACGGTCAGGTCCGAAGTACATGATCTTAACAATCATCACAGTCTGTAGAACCGTTTACAGGTGAGTTAACCTTAAAGGTGATCGATCAGACCGATTTGAGGTTGTTTGATCTTCGTGAATTTGGTAATCGCTATCAGAGGTTGAGCTTCTGTGCAGTTGGATAAAGTCCCTCCATTTGCAGGTTTAGAGGCATAGAATGGATGTTAAGGAAAGTAAAAAATATGTGAATTCGAAACTGCAGGGTAGATATAATAGAGCACACAGGCAGCCCTTAAAAGTCTAAACTCATCATAAACAGTAGATAGACCATAGTTTCCAGATTTGGGTGACATTATCGTCTGTGTGCAAGATCGCCAGTGAAGGTTTCAGAACTATTTTAAATTACTTACAACTGACTAAACTTAGATATTTAATTAACGTTGTACCACTCTTGGCATTATATTTGCAATTTGTTAAAAAGTGATGCTTTGCAGTCAGCATTCCAGGATGTTTTAATTTCGCTTTTGAGTAAAGTGTATATGTGTCGCGTTAGCCAAATGACCCCTTCTTCCTTTGTTAATAACTTACAGTACATAAGTGTGACCAGGCTACTACCGCCACATTTAAAAACAGCGACCTAACATCGAAGAGTATGCAGCAGTTTCTGTTTACGGTAAATTTAAATAAAAAATCTGCTAGAAGTAGAAGATGCAATTTAGACTATTCAGTTTCTGTTCCAATTCATTAATAATAGGCAACCGTATATCTTCTTTGGATGCAAACGAGATGATTGGGGGTTTCGTTGGTGGCTTAACATAATTTTTGCCTCAGACTTTTGTAACAAGTAGTTTTGCAATGGTGCAAGACAATAACTAAAAGCCCCGGATATCAGGCGCCCTAGCGGTCGACAGACTTTTACTTCCTCTGCGTCATGCAAGACATTATGCTTCGTGATTGCAAACCTCGATCTACCTCTTCGACAAATGCGGACCCCGCAGTAATTCACAATTGTTGGCTGGTGTCAATGCGTCTGGTTATTGGCTTTCAAGGTCGACACAGTGAAAAAGTGACCGCAATGACTGAGTCCACTCTGACACTTCAGACCCAATGCATTTTCAGCCGGACGAAAGTAGTTCGATCGTCAAATTGCTTCTATTTCCACAGACTTCTATTTTCTAAGTGAACTGAGTATAAAGAAATTTTCCGAAAAGGGTTTTTTATATTGACCGCAACACACTTTACATATATTGAATTTACTATCTCAGTCGTTGTGGACAAGACATAAAGCCACGCGGTGGACTGAGAGATTAGCGTGTGGCCTTCGCGTCTCATGATTAATTTCGTTTTACTTACAAAGTATGTTGCCATAAATGGGTCTGTTTACAAAGTGAGTGCTCATAGTTTAACCTGTATAGTAAAAGTGCTACAAAGTCGAATGACAAGGTTATACTCTAGCATTGTAAAAAAAAAACGATTTATAGGGCACATTTCTTCAAAATATTGGGCACCCCTCGGAGGGCAGGAGTATCAAATCTGTCCTGGTTAACAATAATCGCATTAAAAAATCATCAAGGTTTTAAAAATGAAAACAATTGTGCACATCAGGTTTTATAGCAAACCTTTGTGTTCTGGAGTTTAAAAAAAAGTAAAACTGCTTATTTTGGCAGTAGAGGTGTAAGCAGCTATGCTTCGAAAACTACCTTTTAGCAGTTCTAGCAAGTTTTGTTATAGCCCAGCATTTAAACTCCGACTAAGAGGCAGAAGAAGACATATGTTAGCTCTGATGGGTAACGGCTTTATTAAACACAAAATAAGAAATTAAATTTTGTGAGGTTTTTCTGCTTGTCCACTCAGGTATATTTATAAATTTGTCGAACATTTCTGGTCTATACTGTGCGCTTGGGCATTGTGAAACCTTCTTGACTTCGACCACTGCCCACGCTGAATATGAGGTTGTCTCATTTGCTCGATGAACGACGGAGGCGGCTTGCAGGCAGGCATGACACCGCTGGCCTGTTCTATTCGCCGACAGTCATAAGCGCATGATGGTTCTGCCTTCGAAACACCTTTATTCTGACTGCCTTAAAAGTCCTTAACTCACACCACATTATCAGTTATAGATATAACCATAAGTATGATCGTAAATATGTCCGTGATAAAAATGATGATAATAATATAGTTACCATTCAGTATATACTATCAGCATCAGAATTGAAGAGGGAAGAAAAGGTCCACGTTTTTGAGCTCCCTTTTGGCAACTTAATGGTTAGGGAACGTATGAATAGAAAGAAAGAATTGTTACCGTGCCTTTCACTATATGATTCATTAGAGTAAGGTGACTCTAAACATTCGTGACCGTTCCTCTATGGGCAGGAACATACGAAGCGGGCCTTCTCCCATGCAAACTTGTGCCTGGTTTCCAGCGAATGCATGGACACTTTGGACAGATGGACATGCCTGTTTTTAACTTATTTATGCTGCGTCTAACTTCCAGGCCTGACACGTGCGCCTCAATCAACGAAATCGCCGACAGGAAGTCAGACGAGTCGCAGCGACTAGCAACCCCACACCTGGCCAGTTTACAGGCTTCCGGGAACCTTCCCCTAGACATCAATGCAGCCGTCAGCGACGCCACAGGCAACGTGAACCAACAAGACCTCCTGTCGGGCTTGAAAGCACTTGCACATGAAAACGGTCTCTGCATAAGCACTGATGGTGGAGTTCGATATTCCATCGGCAGGCCAAACATGGGAAAGTGCCAACGGGGGAAGCCAGTTGGACATGCGCCATCGACGCGATCGGTGCAGACGGGAGCAATGAACGCTGGCAGTCGAACACTGCCCTCCCAATCCGACAAAGTGACGGCGAGAAACCCAGGTTTAGCAGGACGATGCCGGAGCGCCAGGCCCGCCCCCGCAGGGAATCTAGCACCAATAAACGGAGAGCAAACGAGAAGTCAGTTGTGACACCTGTGAGGCGTGTACTACCACAAACCTCCGAAGATGCAAGCGTGTACATTTTCAAAAAGGCAGGATAATATATCCATTTTACACGAGATCACCTCTGCTTCTCATCAACATATATATTCACGGAAAAATGTAAGAACACCAATCGAATAGGCTTCCGAACTAATCACAGTTTATATGGTGGTCAGAGGTCCCGAACGGCTGACCGCCTAGCGGGCCGATTCCATCCGAGTCATAAAAGCGGTATGGGTGTTATGACAGTATTTGGCGGTAACTTGATACATAACTGTTTCGGGCTTATTAGCCTTCATCAGCCAAGCATACTTCTGAACAGCATCTGGTCGGACAACACAAGCAAACGCACTCACAGACGGCGCAGTTTGTCCAGCACTGGTGTCTATCAGATGGGTCATTAGCACTTCATCGAAACCCAGTTGATCAGCGCATCACCACCTCTCATTTGCTGTCACTGCTGATCGAGTATATATTCACTCAGACATTTGTGAACACTGGTTGAATAGACTTGCGATCTAAAGGTAGTCCATGTGGTGGTCAGAGGCCCCAAAGGTTGACCAGCTGCCAGCCCGATTCCGGCCAAGTCATAGTAGCATTTAGGGGGGGGATGACTGTATTTTGGGGTTATTTGATACAGAACTGTTAAAGGATTATAAGCCTTCATCAGCAAAGCATAACCTGCACACAAGCTGGTCAGACAACACAAAAAGCGCACTAAAAGTTGGCGCAGTTGGTCCACCACTGGTGTCCATCAGATGAATCATAGGCTCTTCATCGAACTGCAGTTCATCAGCGCCTCGCCACATGTAATTTGCTGGCACTGCTGATCGGTTATATAGATCGAAGATATATGACAGCATTTTGGGTGAATAAAGAGAGGTTATCTTGATTTACACATTGGACTTAATAAGAAGGAAAGCTTTGGTTTGGAAAGCTAGAATTTTATTTAAAAGTATTCTGGAAAATTAACTTTCACTTTGGCTAAATCATAAGTATGTTATTACAACATGAATTCCCTTTGCTAGAAGAAAATGCAGTACCAAACTTATTCTTAAATACAAAGTGCTGTGGACAAATGTCATTCCTAGTAAAAGAAGGTGGAATATTCCCTTCCAACATTGCAAAATGTTAGGCGAAATCGATCAAATACAACAAATGTGAGGTTAAATGGATCGCATTTATTTTTTAAAACCAGCAGTGATCGAAGCTTTAAAAATTATATGTACCTATTATGTAATTTTTTGCACATAATGCAGTTTAAAAAAGTTTCGACGTGTTTTTTAATACCTCACATTTGACATCGCACATAACCAAACCTTGCTGTACATTTTTGGGTGAGAGGCAATTAAATAATGCCTACTGATATCTAGGTCAGGGAAAAACATATTTTTAAAAAAAAAATATCTTCCGTTCAAGCGTTATTTAGAAACGGAATAAACAGAAGTTCAATAAAACATAGTCAAAACATGGTCACATATGTGGCCTGCTTTTTCTGCATTCCCACTCTTATGGCGGATCTTAGAATAAATGTCCTTGAGCAAAAATAATTCGTTATTAAGGGAAAGTTTTGTTCTTCGATTTCCAGTTAATATAATTTTTTTCTTCAAATAAATTTCAAAAAAATTAAAAAGTCCCCAATTTTCCTGTGAAATAACCATAAATAAGTTATTATACGCAGAATTTCATCAGTTAACTTTCCCATTAAGGCACTATTTAACGAGGTTATCTATTAAGCAAAGGTTTACATCAATCTTAGGAATAACAATATGCGTGGTATCTAGCAGACATGTTGCATGCTGAAAAATGTGGTTTGCTTTTTGAAGCATTTCCACATTTGACCAACATGGCCATCTTAATAAGAAGTTTTATCCAAAATCTCGCTTTTTCTGTAAATAATATTTTATTGACATTTTATTTTAAATGTTTTGAAGTTAACCAAGTTTAGGTGGGCAAATTAAATCTTATCAGTCAAGCCACTAAAAACGTGGCAAATGATGAGATATTTTATTCCACGATATTCCATAAATAGGTTTACATTAATTGCCATATGCACAAAATATGTTGACTGAAGTCAGGTTTTTATATAAAGAATTTGGTTGCTTAATGGGTTATACTTAACAAACTATTTAAATTTACGTTTGGAATTTATAACAATCTTTGAGGTCTGCACACGTTGGACATAATCGAGAAAAGTTTTATTTTCTTTACAGACAAAATTCTTTTGATAGATCTTTTAAGTACATTATGCATCTTATGCTGCTCATTATTTTTTAAAAGTTTTTGTAATGCGCTCCCGTTGGCATAGAACAAATAATAAAACCTAAACAAATGAAGGAAAGTTGCATGTTTGATACGCAAAATTTTATTTTATAATCTTTAGCCCGATCAGTTCCTAAATAAAAACAAAAGGTGAGCGTAAAACACACAATACACTATATTTTTACACGACAAATATGCAAAAAAGGCCTTTTTGTCTTAATTTTGCGTCAGCAAGTTCTACATTTGTTTGTGCAAGAAAAAAGCACGCATTATTAACGCATCGAAACAAACACTTACATTACAACATTTCGTTCAAAAAACTTCACAGAATAGCTAAACGTAATTTTTAAAATGCAAATCTGCAATTTAACTTCAAATACATGCGATTACTTTAACGAGGCTTCACTTAAATCTACAAAAAATTGGACAGTTTTTTATTTCGCGAAGAGATATCATTTTTTACTTATTATACTTATTTTGGAGTTCCTTCCAAGCATTATCAACACAAACGTGCAGTTTGGTTCTCTTATTTGTAAAAGCATATAAAATTCATTCGAAATGAGACTTCTCCCAACTTCCCCTAAATAAATGGCCATTTCCATAAGTAAACATAAATATATGACATTTTAACGAAATAAAAGGCTTTTTGCAGAAATTAGTCAGCGGAATGAATCAAAAAAGTGTTACTGAATACAATTTTATCATGAAGGTTGAATGGTCTTTGTTGGCTACTGTATTTGGATGGTAGACGTGTCATTCTGCCGTTGGGTGCACTGGCATTATCAAAGTCAGTCAATCGATGTTATCCGGGGAAATTGACGGACAGAACTAGATATCGCTTTAACCGTGTCCAAATGTTATTTCTCCTCCGTTGTAAACGTTAATGGATACCAGTTCGCTAGGTATGAGTTCTTAATCATAGAAGCCTGTAAAAACACAAATTAAACCTAAGGAGTAGGCAAATGTATCTTTGGTAATGCGCCCTATATACGATTAGCCACAGTCTTTTGTTTCACGTGAGATTTTGGGAATGTAGTCAAAATTTAAATCGTGAATATATACAAGTTATTTAAAGGCAGTCTGCTTTGGTTACGTAAACCTTTATGCTAAGACACAAACACAATGTGATCATGTCATTCTTAGTACACGAAATATCTGATGACGTGTATGTAGTTTACGATAAATAACTTAAAAGAAAAGCTTTGTTCTTCTGCATAACCTTTAACCTTACCCTTAAGGTAAAACTTACCTTACCGTCAAGCACAAGCCTAGGCCCAACAGTGTATAAGGTGTGCTACCTAGGATATCGCTACCAAAACAGTAAGATAGGAACTTCCAATCGTCTGCATTTGGCCGCGCAACACTTACGCTATAGCAAATATATAAAAGAAGAAAAAAACAGCTCAATGTCTGTCCAGACACTGTTTTCGGCAAATCAACCTCCGAAGGACATAACCTTTTTCTCTCTTTCTTAGGGATTGTGCATGCGCCAGACGTATATCCGCAGACTTGGACAGGGTCTAAGGAGCTCGCTTCGACTTAAATTGAAATAAAATGTGCAATAGTAGAAGACCAAATGGCAGCATGGAAGAAATGTCAATTTGCGTAAAATTAAGCGCACTGCAGAGTATTTATCATCTAAGTAGAATCAAATTGCACGAATTAGTGCAGACCAGAAAACGGCGTACACCTCCCGATCAGGTGAAACGCCCGAACACGTAACGTGGGCAGAAGTTGTCGTTATAAGCTACCCGTCCAAGATTTTGTAGCATGTGTACTTCGGGTCGGCAAATTCACGAAAGTCAGCTCTCATTTTCTCTGTGAATCCTCAAAGAAAAAAAGCAGTTCTGGATTAATTTATATCATCTGTAGAACAGAGATCAGCTTGTTAGCAGTGAAGAAGACAGACCATATTCATTTGCGCACATATTGTGACACGCGGATCCCTTTAAAGAATCTTTAGCGTCATAGTACGTAATTTGGCAGCCTACACCCTGCTGCTCGCATATTTGTTAAGTCACTTCTTCTTGCGCGTACACTGAAACAATGAATAGTGTAATCTGCATTTTCAAGGGTTCGCGATAGTGCTTTGAGATGATACAGTAATAGTATAGGGCAGTTAAAAAGTGGGAACTGAATATTGCCATTGTTGAAGCATTATTCGTAGACGTGCTCATGGAGGATAATATCACAGATTTTAAGTGAAGTTAACATTTAACAGTGTGAAAGCAGTTATTTTTACCGAAAATAAAACGCACCAGCAATGGCGACCAGGTAAATTGAAAAATCAGTAGAAGAATGGGCGAATTTTGTGTCATAGTGCCTGTCCGACTTTCCTGCATGACTTATTATTTTGTCCTACAGGTCCGAATATACATAGTATTTAGCAACATCCATTGGCCAGATATATATTCGATGACAGATGGGTCATGCTGCAATTGGGCGCACTGGCATTATCGAAGTCAGTTAATCGGTGATATCAAGGGAAGGCGACGGACGAAACAACACATCGGCGATAACGTGTCCCAAGGTTATTTTTTCCGTTGTAAACGTCTATGGATACCATTACGCTTGGTTTGACTCTTTGTTTTTAGAAGCCTGTAAAACACAACTGAAATCTAAGGAAAAGCAAATGCATCGTTGGTAATGCGCCCTATATATACTTAGCCACAGTCTTTTGTTTCACTTGAGAGGTTGGGAATGTAGTCAAAAGCCTTATCGTGAAAAGATACAGGCAATGTAAATGCAGTCCGCTTTGGTAACGTAAACCTCAATGCTTTGACACAAACATACTGTGATCTTTTCATTCGAAGTACATGAAACGTCTGACGGCGTGTATGCAGTTATCTATAAATAACGAACAAAAAAAGCTATTTTTCTGCATAACCTTATAACCTTTCTTTTTAAGTTAAAACTTGCCTAACCGGAAAGCCCAATCCTAGGGCCAGCAGTGTATAAGTTGTGTTACCAACGATATCTCTGTCAAAACAGTAAGGTAGAAACTGCTTATCGTTCACATTTGGCCGCGCAACACTGACGCTATAGCAAATATATAAAAAGAAGAAAAAAACTGCTGACTGTCTGTCCAGCCAATGTTTTCGGCAAATCAACCTCCGAAGGCACTGAACCTATTTCTCTTATTCTTAGGAATTGTGCATGCGCCAGACGTATAGCCACAGAGCTGGACAGAATCTGAGGAGCTCGGTCGCACTTAAATTGAATCACAATGTGCAATAGTAGTAGACCAAATGGCAGTTGGGAAGAAATATTAATTGGTCATTTAAGTAGAATCAAATTGCACGAATTAGTGCAGACCAAAAAAGAGCTTACCCTTCCCCCTCAGGTGACACGCCTAAACACGTACCCTGTGGGCAGAAGTTGTCGCTGTAGGTTACTCGTCCAAGATATTTGTAGGATGTGAAGTTCGGGTCGGCCGATTCACGAATATCAGCTGTCATTTTCTCGGTGAAACAGAGAACAGAGATCCGCTTCTTAGCAGTGAAGAAGACAGACCATATTCCTTTGCGCACATATGGTGACACGCAGATCCCTTTTAAGAATCCCTAGCGTCATAGTACGTAATTTGGCCGCCTTCACACTGTATCTCGAATATTTGATAAGTCACTTCTTCTCGCGCGTGCACTGAAACAATGAATAGTGCAATCTGCTGTAAGTAGATTTATATTGCGCATTTTCAAGGGTTACCGATAGGGCTTTGAGATGATACAGTAATAGTAAAGGGCAGTTAAAAATGGAAACTGAATATTGCAATTGTTGAAGCATTATTCGTAGACGTCCTACTGAATGAAACATATCAAAGATTTTAAGTAAAGTTAACAGCATACCTGTGTGAAATTAGGTATGCTTACCGAAAATTATATGCACCAGAAATGGCGATCAGGTAAATCGAAAAAATCAGTAGTAGAATGGGCAAATTTTGTGTCATAGTGCCCGTCCGACTTTCCTGCATGACTTATTATTTTGTCCTACAGGTCCAAGTTTATAGTGTATTTAGCAACATCCCATTGGCCAGATATATATTCGATGACAGACGGATCATGCTGCAATTGGGCGCACTGGCTTTATCGAAGTCAGTTAATCAGTGATATCGAGGGAAGGCGACGGACGGAACAACACATCGGCGATAACTTTTCTCAAAGTTATTTTTTTCCGTTGTAAACGTCTATGGATACCATTACGCTTGGTTTGAGTTCTTGTTCTTAGAAGCCTGTAAAAACACAACTGAAATATAATGAGTAGGCAAATGCATCGTTAGTAATACGCCCTTTATATACTTAGCCACAGTCTTTTGTTTCACGCGAGAGGTTGGGAATGTAGTCAAAAGCCTTATCGTGAAAAGATACAGGCAATGAAAAGGCAGTCCACTTTGCAAACGTAAACCTCCATGCTTTGACACAAACAGAATGTGATCTTTTTATTCAAAGAACATGAAACGTCTGATGGCGTGTATGTAGTTATCTATAAATAACGAACAAGAAAAGCTATTTTTCTGCATAACCTTTAACCTTACCCTTAAGTTAAAACTTGCCTAACCATAACGTCCCAGCCAAGGGCCAACAGTTTATAAGTTGTGCTACCAATGATATCTCTGTCAAAACAGTAAGATAGAAACTACGAATCGTTCACATTTGGTTGTGCAACACTGAACTTATAGCTAAATTCTTAAATGCGTTATTTTGGCTGACATATTCGTTTCGGTTTTCCCAAAGCGCAGATTAAGCTAGGTTTTTGAATACATTAAAAGCCTCTTGCATGTCTTACTATCTACCAAATTGTACTGCGCACTAGCTTTATACGCATTTCCTCATGAGCAATACAGTAGCTCATATAGAAGCAGCTATACTATAGTGCAATATATTTTCATTCCCAAAAATCGTATATTCCACTAGTACAGCATTTTTGAAGTACGTTTTTCAAAATTTCCAAAATAAGTCTATTATAACCACCTGATTGCAAAAGAGAAAGGAGCGTTTACTTGGGAGATGTGCGATGCGTCTGGGCATGTGGGCATGCAATGTTCCTTAAATGGTATTATTATGCTTTAAAAAGTTGCAAAAAGTAGTTTACGTAGTGATCATTATACATCCCTTATCCCCTTTTCTTAATGCGGGAGATGAGAGAAGGAGTAATATGTCAGGCTGGAGAGGAATGTTTGAGAAGGAAGTGAACAAATATTGTGGAATTCGTTTTCAGCGGCCGCTGCGAGTATGTTTCTGTGCATGTAAAATATGGACGTGCGCGGCAATTCGCGCCGCGGACTGTTCTTATCTAAAAAGTGTATGGTTCGTCAGGTATGTTTACGAATATGACCTTCTAGCAACCACTTCGAATTTCCAGGAATTTTAAAAAAAACCTGCAATTAGATAACTGTTTTTTACGCAATATTATAAACGGTAATACAGATTGGTAGGATCTGAATAGATAAGTTAGCAACATTTTTAAATAAAAACGACGTCCAACGTAAATTAACGTTGAAGCTGATTAACCAAAATAAGGAGCAGTTATCGGGTTTTTGAGGCTTAGATTATTTTTTTCTTCTTTCTATTTAAGACTGAATATTAAGGCTTTGCCAGTGGTCACTTTTGGCTAAAGGAGAAATTCAATATTTTGTCAATGATAACCTCATAAATCTGCTGCCTACTGCCTTGTTTCCATCAATCCGGGATTTGTTCTAATGATCGTAAAGCAGTTAGCATCAATGCCACGGACCCACTACAAATTGGCAATCACGAAATGACGCGCACTCACCACCAGCTGTTGTTGGTCCCCAAATTAATTTTAGTCATCGGAATTCAACCTTGAAGCGATACACGGATCATCAAACTTACTCAGTCAATCCAGTCTAGAACATACTTTCAACCAACAGAGCAGAACATATATGAGTGCCAGCACCTTTTTACTCCCTAAATCTATCTGTCCTTACTCTCTCTCTTCTGATGTAAACCAAGCTGCTCACAACCCTATCATCGGCACGTACTTCAGTCACTAAATCCGGCTAATTTTATTCACTCTTTATCTGATCTTGGAAGACAACAGTTGTACTGAATCCTTTCTGCGGGTAGGACTGTTTCCACGCAACTATTAGAAAGTGGTGAAGCATAAGTGTACCTACGTTGGTCTGGCTAAACACCTTTGGGGCTGACTTACAGAAAAACGGCCCTGCAAACTCTCTGATGTCCGGTTTCTAAGGCACTGCGGATGCCAGCCTTCTCATTACCGGCTATACCCACTTCCTCCTTATCATTTACCATTAATTCCGTCGAAAATGCTCTTTCCCTTTTGATGTACTTTTAGGATTTCTCTTTCCCTACAGAGCCGACGTTGACGTTTGCAGAGGCAAGGGTAGCCCCTATTAACTTAATCCACTGTGATACGCGTAGTCTGTCAATAGCGGCTGTGTCACTCTGTTCGGCTCATTGCAGGCCCACTCATTTTAACTGTCCTTGGTGCTGCATTTTCCACGCCCTTTCATTGCTTATTTCGCTTCCAGGTTCATTGACCACAACTGCCATCACACGGACATTAAATAGGGAGTAGGTAAATTGACATGGGGGCCTCCTGAATAGATGCATGAGTTATCCTGCTCTCATCACCGACTGCCACATTTCAGATGTAAGCCTCAGACAATTCACATTGTCAGAGGTGCCAAATATTTACTCAAGGTTTTTAGAAATCCATTTGCTGTAAATAATTATCGGCCATGACCCTAGCAGTTAACATTTACGGTACGTGCATATGGTGACATTTGAGTCCATACAATGAATGCTCATGGTTAGCTGTTAACTATGAAGAGTTCCCGGAGGAGCTTGAGTTGACTGTAGACTGCCGTCACCATTTTGAAGGCAGAGGAAAATATTTCAGACCTAAAGTCTCCTTCCCTTTTACTCCATCATAAACTGTATATTGGATTGAATCAAAATAGGTCGATTTTTGTAGTGGTTGTTTCTATCGTTCACATTTACACGGCAATATTTGTCAACATTGTTTGCCCAAGTGTTGGGTTAGTATTTATAAACGAAGCCTCTTTTGATTTTTTCCAGAATGACCCCAGATTTTGATGACCAAATTTGAGAGCGGTTGCTTTGCTTAAATGTGATATGGTAATTTTAAATTTGTGCGACACCCTTGCATGTCACTTGCCCAAGCATGACTGGTGTTATTCATTTCATTTAGTTTTAAGCTGAATATTTATTTGACTTATGAATATCGGTAAGGCTATAGCTTACTTGGTTTTCCTAAGAAAAGTGTACCTTTGTCGAGTAATGTTTTGGATAATGAACTTATAAATCTATGCTTACCTGAATTTAGCGATATATAAATAAGCTTATAAAACATAAATTAAAAGCATAATTAAACGGGAAAGCTTCACATTAAAATTAAAATCCGACGGAAAAATTAAAATAAATTTAAATTAATAAAAGTAAAACAAAGTACATCACTAGAGGGTTAGTGGTAGCAACGGTGGTGATCTATATTTGATGTAAACCTTGACCAATTAGAGGCGAAATAAGGGCTGGCACAAAGCTCTGTGACTTCTATCAAATATCAACCTGTGAACTGACATTACTGTAGACATTAAGTATCAAAGGGTAATTCGAACACAAGGAATTCTATGCTGGACTTGATGACTGAAGAACAATAGATGTAAATCAACAAGCAACTTAGAAACTTGTATCGTTGAACAATTTCACATCTCTCGGCTAACTACACCGGAATCGCTTTTGCATTACTAATTGTTATTGTGTAAATCAGCCCAAATATTTTACCCACTCAAATAGGTCCGGGGTATTCCACCTGCGTAGTGTATGAAAGCTATAGGCAAGTCGTGTTAAATCAGTTTATTTTAATTTGACCCAATACAGATTCCGTTCCCTAACAAACACAGATAATATGAATGCATGTTTTTAATTAAAAAAACCACCTTGACCTTATAAATACTCCATTGAATTTCACACACAATCTCGGAGCTTATAGAGTTTTCTTTAGATATGTATGTGCTCCACTTTGAGATCTCGGATACACAGCCAATTCTGATAAACTCTTATACCACGATTTCATCACAAATATCTAGTTGAGGATAACTAATCTTCCCAAAACGTGTATCCACTCATCAAAACTGTCACTTTAAGGAACTTGGTATTTAAAGCGAGATTATATGTACAGCAAAACGTTTTCTACATCATTTTTTTTACAAAAAACTGTCACTAAAAACGACGCCTTGTGGCTACACGTAGGACAATAGAAAAGAAAATTGCATTTTAGGGAACACAAGGGCTAGTTTGCGGACAAAATCCGAAAAGATGCCACTCACGCATATGGGCGTTATTTCCTACGGTCTAAACTTGTAAATGGTGCGCTCCATAAATCAATTGCCATTGCAAACACAACCTGCTTTGCGTGAAGGGAGGCACGCCTAGTGAATGGCAGGCTACCGGGTATGCGCATGTTAAATAAAAATTCAGCTAAAGCCATAAATGGCAAAGAATATTTTTCTCCAGTAACTTTGATTTCGCATGATTTAAAGTGAGTACAGGCGATTTCTGCATGCAAATTGATACATCGGCAGTATCTGATTAAATGGCAGAATCCTATGTATATTACCCAAGCCGGAAAAGTAATAAAATTATCGTAATAAACGAACGGCTTTCAACTGAAATCCATGCCATTTGGCGGGAATGCTACATTTAAATCGTTTGTCTGCTAATATTCGGGACATTATATAGATAAAATAACTTTTATAATGTATTGGAAGCTTTATATTACTGCCAACGAAAGCAAGGGAGACTGGAATTGGTTATTGCTGGCTTTAAAGCTGTCGTCAGCCAGTCTTATGCGTTTTTGGCGATTCAGCAATGAATTTCAATATTTTCTTGCCTTAATCGCCTGTGCAGTTAGCTCGTGACACAATTGTCAAGTCAAGTCAAGTGAAATTTAGGAAAGGAAATATATGCAAACGCCTTTGATCTCCCTCTTGTTACATAGGATTTCAGAAATGCATCGGCAAAGCCGAACATTTCAAAGAAGTCGTTGACAAAATTTCAAACGATTACTCGCTTCTTTCAAGTAATAAACTCACACTTAGTTTACACGAGCCAGCATTGTGACTGAGGAAGAAGAGCAGACAATGAAAAAACTCCTAAGGCTGACTCACAATTCAAAATGGAATGTCATTTTTGGTTTTTAGGAGAAAAACTGTCGCTCGTGGGAAAGAATGTGAATGATAGAGGCATAATGCTTCTGTGAATGTTGACGGTAGCCATAACGTCCATGACGAGTTATATCTACATCCGAAGGACCATACGCGGAGGAGAACACGGAGTCACGAGAACGTCTCGAAGACCGCAGATGCGACCATGATACGCCTTTGCTGTGCCAAGAGCCGAGGAACCCGCTACGTCGTCAGCAGTCGGTCGATACGAGAAAGTGTGTGACAGGGCCGCGTAGCCTAGGACCATAGGTGCGCTAGATGCGTCTTCAAACACGATCGGCGATGATTGCATAGTGAGTAGAGACGTCATAGGCAGATAATGTCAGAAACGCATTTGGTTAATTACTAATAATAATACTACTTACAAATTACTATTAGTATATATTTATAGCATATCCGGATTTGGATTTAGAGCGCTTCAATTTTTGGATTCGGAATACTTCAGTGATTGGATTTGGAGTATTAAATCGTGACGATACTCATTAAATCGGTCTTCGTTTGCCTTAAAACATCTACGGAAGGGCATTCCATGCCTGGATTACCCTCTTAGAGAAAAATAATTTTCTTGGGTCAAGTCTTGCCCCAGTCACACGTAATTTGAGGGTGTGTCCTCGCAGCCTAGAGATTGTGGCCCGCTCAAAGAAGTCATTTGCTTGGAGGCAGCAATCATGACCACGCAAGATGTGAATTGCGTGGATTAGGTCCCCACGTAGCTGCCTGTAGTCCAGAGGAAACAAGTGAAGATTTACCAATCAGGTCTAATATGGGAGGTTCCGTTGGCCTCGTACTACTTTTGTTGCACGTCTTTTTACGTCTTTGTGATGACTTGCACTTGTTACGGCTGCGATAATGACTGATCGAACCGGCATCAATTATGTCCGATATGGTTCTTCTCCACGCGAAACGACTCATAGCCGCAGAACTGGACATTTCGACCTATTCTCTTCGCCAGCGCCGAAGACCAAATACCGAAGGCCCAAGAGACATTTCCGTGTTATGACGAAATCAGTCGAGCCAGGTTTTGATCTGACTCCCCCCGTTAACCTTTTCAATTAGGCAACGGTTTCATGTCGAGGGCACTAGCACTAAGCCTCTGAGGTTGGCGACAAAGAACGTGAACAAACCACTGCAGCCGTCTTTCCTGAAGGGCTTGGAATATCCTTGTTATTTTCTCGTAGCGAGTGTGAACTGTCTCATTTGAGACGCAGTCGGTCTACTTCAATCGGATGATGCTCTACAGACAGAAGTAGTTGATGACCTCCAGTTTTTGTTCATAATCCTTGCGCAAAGCCCAAAAGTCACATCCGTAAAGGGGAACTGACCGGAGTGATGTTCGGTACACCCAGAAATAGTTAGAGGTAAATATATCGCGTCGGGTTCAGAGGCACTTCTGAAGGCTAGAGAACAGGATACAATGTTATTGTGACTCAGTCTATTCGGCAACAACCTCGCTCCGAGGACATTGAAACTGTCGACTTCTTCATGTTCACAGGCACTAATGTCTAGAGGTGCCTTCTGTTCGGTAGAGATGAAGCATGAAAACAATTTGTTATTCCCAGCGTTTATGGATAAACCGACCGTTTTCGCGACCTTGTTCACCCCTGACACCATATACTGGAGATCACCAAAGCTTGCTGCTAGTAAAATTATATAATTGGCATAGTCAGTGTCAGTCAACCGGCGCCCAGGTGCATGCTTAATACCGTGAGCTTCTTGTAGGGCCTTACTGATAACCCAGTCAATGGCGTAGTTAAAGAGGTTGGACCAGAACACAGCCTTTCCGAAGGCCTGACCGAATAACGAAGCGTTCTGAAAGGTTGTTGTGGACAACAAACCGCGCAGTGGTAAGCGGATGTATGTGTTGAGTACGGCGACTGGTTTTGGTGGTACACCGTCCAATTTCATTATTCGCCATAGGGAGGACGCTTGCCTCTAATCAAAATGTTGTAAGTTCCATGTTCGAGTGAAGCACTTCTTGAGTCTGGGCATGAATGGCTGACGATGGTTGATAAGCCAGCCTTCCTTGTTCTTGCTGGCAATCATATTGGCCTATACTGCCAGCTGAGTTGCACAAAGCTGTGCCGAAGCCCATCAGTATGTCAAATCGCATCACTCGTCAGTGCATTATAATAACCAGACCATTAGCGTGATATGTGATAAACAAACGGTTTGTCCCCTGCTTTTTATCGTTAAGAGATCAATACATTCCTTAATTTCACACTACTGCCTTTGGTTGGCTGCTATCTCCCTAGAACACGGAACAATTTAAAGGTTATTTTGATGAACATCTTATGACAGGTTCATCCTCCTAATTATTTGAAAAAAAATAGGTGGAAAGGGAACAATATTCAGAACCTTGCTCAATTTAAGCTCATTTGAATAATCTGTTATGCTAGAGATTGCTAGTGTGTGGACGTACATTTCCTACGCAGATTAGTTTTCGTTGAGTCCATGCACATTTCTATAGGAAATAGTACCATTGAATCAATGCTTATGGGAACGATGGAACTTTTTGGTTTCAATTATACATTCGTGTGAACCCGTCTGGGCAATAAACTCCCTGAGGCTGACTCACGTATGTTTGCGCTGAGCCACTTAATATTATCGCATATTGATATTTCCAAGTAATAAGAACTGTAGTCTTCAGATGTAAATTAATAACCACTGGCGTTTGATATTAGTGAGTTAGGCTTTACCATATTTTATAGCTCCGTCGTCTTCACTTCAATTTGATGGCTCCCTGTCACACCAAGGTCCACATCAAAGGAAGAAGATTTGAGGGAATCCAAAACGTCAGGCAAATACAATTCTTTTTCCAGCGATCGCATCTTCTTCCTCTGAGCTGCGTCCTGGGACTCGAATATTGACTACAGAGTTTTGCAAGTGTGGAAACGCCCCACATCCAGCGCATATCACGCAAGAAATGCCAAGATAGAAATACAGCTTTCCTGACGCACTAGACGGAAGGATCAAGCGTGGTTTGCTGAATTGTGCGCCCACAATTTAACAGCTAACAAACACTTCTGCGTAGTTAATAATAGGTTTTGCAGGGTTGGATAATTCATTCAAACCATTTGTCAAACACTTCGATAACTCTGTTGCATTTGAACCTAGGAATGCAAGCAGAAAAAGTGCTTCATTCAAAGCGGACTGAAATGGGGACTTTTATAGATAAAATGTAGCTGACGTTTACAGTTAATTAAATTCCTAATAAAAGCGAACATCAAAATTTTAGTCAGAGATCAAAACCAGGTTTATTGTTGTTTATTTGTTAATTTAGTTGACTGAAGTGCAAAATCCTGCTTCCAATAAACTGTTAAGTTTTGTTGAATATACTGGGGGTGGAATGGGGTCAACCACAACGTTTGTTTAAACGCTAATAATTTTCTTTGTTATTAAACGCTGCGGGAAAAAAGTTATTATTCGTGATTGCTGTCATATAAGAGAGCATAACTAAAAAACGGAAACCATTTAACTGCAAACGTTCAGAGAACAAACAAATTTGCTGCAAAGAAAGAAAATATTCACACATTATAGTTTGTATAAATGGATTTTCGAACATGCGCAACGTTATCGTCGTCAGCTTTAATAAAAAGTGAGGCCTGAGAGTGTCGCACCAGAGATTTAGGGGGCAGAGGTGAGATGGTTAGGGGGACGTGATTGCCGTGGCGATAGTTTGCGCGGGTGAGAGGAGGGAGGTGTTAACGTTTGGACTGTGGGCCACGTGTTTGGAGGAAGGGGCCAGGTTCAGAGTCCGTGAAATTCTACTTAACCGAGCACGGACAGCCTGTTGTTGTTTTAAGGCTGGATCCAGATTAGTCGACCATTCACGAGAATCATTAAAGTGTGAGTCCAGCTCGAAGTGTCTGTTTATACTAGCCAGGCTCGATTACTAAGCTCCGATGGACTCTCTCGCTTGTCGCGTATTAGCCATTACGATCACGTCGGAGCCATTCTAATTAAATTGGTCAATACACTCAAGGAAGGGCGGAAATACGAGTGATAAGAAAAAGAAGACGATCTTGCTTTACCGACGAATAAACATCATATATTTTCAGCGAAAAAAATGGCTCCATTCACGGAGAGCAGAAATAGGTTTAGTAATGGGTCATGTAAAAAGGCCATTTAATACTCACAATTCAAGTTTTAGACGGTATCCACATTAACTATCAAGACAGATCGGCTTTCAACTTCTCAATTTCTGCTTCTTCACCCGTGAGATAGCGTGCTATGCATGGGAGTACCCGGTGCTGATGTGCGGCAAGACATATGACGAAAACATCGACGCATGGGACGGGAAGACTTCGCAGTCTTTAGTTGAGAACGGAGAGGGTGAGCGACCTCATTAAGTATGTGATGAGAAAATTGTTTGACCGAATTACAGTGGTGCTGGATTCTAATTTTAGGTGAATAGAGAGCAAAAAAACTGCTGGCTCAAATTGGAAAAGCCATAGGCAAATGGCTGACTTATGTTCCTTCATGCGAGTCTCAAGGCGTCAGGGCTATCAGTGCACGGTATAGGGTAAACAACGTTAACCATTTGTTCCACGGTTAGGGGGTCCTTTACTCGACATAGACTTGCGCGCAGTGATGATGCGGGCTTGTGGGCGACGAAGATGCCAAAACATCTTAGTTGCCGAGAGATGGTTTCCGATAGTATATTCATGTAGTGTAGATAATAACATTTCCGTGGCATTTACCTTCATGGGGAGCGACGTTTTGAGCTTGAACCCGACGTTTTAGGTCATTTTCGACAAAACTTGTCGAATTGCTGTTGGCCCAGATGAATTTGTACTAATGCGTTAGTCTTCTCTTAAATTAACTGTCACTACTGAAATAAATGAGAGCTAGTTGGAAAAGAGTACGGACACAGCTTCTTTTATGGGCTGCAGGGTGGTAACTCATATATTTAAGAATTATAATGGCAGTGAAGTCCTTTCGGTGGACACTTGTTGCAAGTTCGCGATCTGTCAGTCTTTGTATCGTCACATCAAGGGATGGGAGGGCATCTCCTGTTGCAAGAATTCTCTGCATTCACGCAACTGATATTAATAAAATTATGACATTTCCTATTAATATCTAAAAACAAATAAGTCAATTTGGTTTAGAATAAAGCTGTAATTATTTTTCATCGCTAAAAATAAGGAGAAAAAAGCAAGATTTGCCATCCAATTTACCTGTCAAGCTGTTTTTAAGTATAATAAAGCATTTATGAGCTAAAAAGCATAATCAATGTTTATTGGTCTTCTGCAAATCATCGCTGATATTCTGCTAAGAGATTCTCCTAAGAGTAACTATCTGTGGCTTTTTGTGGAATTTTATTTTTCTCGGTAATGAGGTTACATGTTCAGTTAATTATTAGACCATGAATGAAAAAGATAGCAATCCATATAAAGCCAATAAAATGCAGCATGTGCATGAGTACAATTTTATTATTTTTCACAAAACGATATGAAAAATTACATGATCGATATTGCAAAAGAATTAAAAGGAAACATGGTGGAAGGAAATTTCCATCAGTATACAAATGGTAGTACGTTTTTTATTGTACTCGATAATTCTAGTTAAATTCATGTGTCACTTACCAGCATTTATGAACGTGCGCTTACGAAATATCTTTCTCCAGTGACCTCATCATTAAGAAAATCAAGCAAAACAGTAGTTGCCTGATTCCAACGTAAATCAAGCAATACATAAACGGACGAAGACTGTAGGAATTATCACTAAATAATATTCGGATACATAGACGAACTTTACACTTTTCAGTAACAGCCATACATTGCACACAATAGGAAAGAATTTGTGTCCGAAAAGTTTATAAGCTGGTTATTAATAAATGAAGTTATACTTGTGCTGTTCTATTTGCTCAACGATTTGCATGTACAAACTTAAATGTACGCAGTAAGCCTGTTTTTAAGGTCATCGGAATTTTACCTTTTCCCGAAAAAGCTTGGATTTCTAAACAACGTTACCCTCCTCAATGTGAAGGACGACGAGTACTTTATTGACGTGAATATTTGGGGACCACCTCTTGGGCTGCTTATAAGAAGTTGGCAGTTATTTGCATAAAGCCTAGCCTGTCATGACTTACAACATCTACTGCCCGAGACAAATCGTCAAAGCAAGTATCCTGTATCTTAGGACCCATAATCAGAGATTGAATGCGGATCAGAAAATTAAGGCACATTCAATTATCGTTTCTGCCTCTGCACTGTCATTCTTTGGAAAAACAACGACGTGCCTGTCTATTTCTCATCAGAGGGGTACCGAGAAGAACTTTAAAATTATCGAAAATGTTAGAATTGGGTTTCAAAATGTTTAAACAGCTTATCAAACGCACGCATTATCTGTGGACGTAACTGTTTCTTGGAAATAATCTGTAGGTGAATTTATCGCAATGGGTTAAACAAGTAGGTAAAGTGTTACTGCTGCGATCTTAAGGACCAGTTCCGGGTCGGAAAGGAATTACTGACACTCGAAGTGCAGAAGACAGTGCATTTTGTAAAGGGGTACTGGAGAATCGGTTGCAGGCTGCCGATCGTCAGAGTGCTGCCGTGTATACGGATGTGCTTTGCTCGAGTTCTGCTCGGCCTTTAACACCATCCCACGAAATCTCCTTCTTTATTAATTTTGCATATGGTTTTCACGGATGTGCTGTCTCTTGGCCGACGACCTTTGATCGTCAAACTATACTTAAGTGCTAAATATGCTGATGATATAGTTAGTGGCCATCTTCTCATATGTCGGATGTGGCTTAAAGTACTGAAGGATGGCCTGGATGACTTGACAAAAAGCTCGTCAGTAAATGACCTTCCAGTTAACGGCCGGAATTCTCTCTAGTATATTCCTCGATATAGACTCTCTCACAGTTGTGAAACTGTTGACATTTGGCCGAACAAGGTGTACTCCTTCCGATGCCTTGGTATTACTCTCGCATCCTTAAAACCTGACATGTGTGTTCCTACAGAAGGCTTTTTTTATTAAAATCCGTAAGATTTTACATTATATCCACCGCTTGCGTTCATATCGCACATCGCAAGCTCTAATCAAGCGATTCATTGATGCCTGCATTCTCCCCCTTATTCTTTACTGTTCTCAAGTAAAATTTTCAGCATAACTTAAAAGGCGTGTTCATTCAAAACGTATCCTCCAAATTTTCTGTTCAGCTGCTGGTGTTTAATGTGTGTTTGAACAGACATTATAGTGCAGTGCCACTTGAAGCGGTCAAGCTGCTTGCTGATCGCAAGCTTAGTTAGGTTATTCACCATCTCCAATCTGAACTAATGGCTTCGAAGTCTTTCCGAACAATGAACCAAGGCTCCAGTAATATGTTTCGGTGTACGCCTGCATATCAGCACTCTGAACTCCCATTCCTAACACGCTACTTGAAGTGTGCAGAAGCGTAAATTGAGAAAATAAAACCTGACCTATCTCCATAGTAGTTGGTGTGATCGTGTAGAACATTCATTTTGATTATTATATGACCCTTGACTTTTTACCCTGCCCCATCACTTAACTTGCTTTCCGTGTATGACACCATTTTTTCCTGAATATTTAGGATAGCCCCTTCATAATTAAACACTCCTCTCTCTACTTTCCTCAGGTGAGAGATGTTCTAGAATATTTTTTCCCATCAGACAAACGAACGAGCAACTGTAAAGCGATAATTTTTACCTCAATCATGTCCTTCTTGATATTTAAACATCTGCAAACTTGAACTGTGGATTCAGATGTGAAATAAAAAGCCCGACATTTTGACTGGATGCCAAAAATTTGTGACAAAAGGCAATACACGCCTCTTTTTGTTCCACGCTAATTGGAGCATTGAGAATGCTGGCACGAGGTATGTAGCCTCTTGAGGCATAAATGTGTCAAAGTACCTTGATAAAAACTGAAATTGCTTAGTCTAGCGAAGCTTCAATTTCGAGTTATCGTCCAGCCCCGTCGTGAGTTGCAACATCTCAAATTCGTTTAATATCCTCCTGATATATTTCATTTCATTGCAAGCACGTCTTCTGAATGTTTGCAGACGTTAACCAGCCGGAAAGGTGTCAGTGGAGGAAATTATTTAGTCTCGTTTCTCAACTTGTGTCGTTAAAATAATGCTCACAAACTTCGTGGTTGATATTGGGAAGGAAGTGTCTCCTGTTACTGGAGCGTAGCGAGACATATTGTTTACGAGAAATGTGCTACGCCTAAGTATGGACATTAAGCACAAAATAGGTCTAGCCACGCATGTAGAAGGTAAGCCTTTCGTTTTTCGCGCGTTCATGACATGAGAGCTTAACATGCCGGGTAGCGTATATTACAGTTTGTCGTCTCTAAAACCCATTGTATTTTTGGTTTTAGTTCTAATAGCATGTGATCAATTAAGAAAACATATCGACCATCCTGGATACCAACGGTATATTCGAACGACTAAACAAAACTACAGCTATATACTATATTATAGTTATCGAGGAGGTCGAAAACTGATGACGTTTAAGAAGAAGTTTAGGTTTGAGTGGAATCAACACCTGTAAAAGGTGCTCTCATTTATGACAGAGTGTTATATGTAGGTCGATCAGTTTAAGACTGTAAATTCATGAACCTGGTTGGCATGCATACGTATGCAGCTTCATACAACATTAAATTCTGTTAGATGCCCAGTTTTAAAGCCGCATTTCTATGGTTTCCTGTTAATTGTTATCTCGTAATTGTTTCACCATTTCTTCTGGGAAACAGAAATGGCAAAATGCGTGCCATCCATAACCGATGAGTATTTTGTAAACTAACTAGAAACTGTATTTGAGCAGGCTGCTTTCGCGACCGTCAACGGTTTGTGTATGTACTGAAATCACACGTACTTATAGTTTGTGAGTAGGGCTTTTTAATAAAGTGCTATTCATTGATGACGGACAAGGGAAAAGCTGCAACCTTAAACAACGCCAACAAGTACCATAAGCTGATATGCAGATGTTGCCAGTTGTATCTCATACACGGAAAGGGGCATCCGGACGGGGACAAAAATAACGACTGCCTATTTTAAATTAAAATTGTTTATTCCGTCGAATATAGTACTATCCTAATTTTATTAGACTACCCGGTTCGTTCTTGGTCAATGTCAAAAGTGTGTACCACCCGTCATCTTCAGTGGCTCATCACTCAAGAATACACATGATGACAGTCTGTGTCAGCACCTGTGGTGGCCAATCACAGGTGCCTCAAACTGCAATCGTCCTAGCAACATAGCAAGTGGTCTGTGACTCACTCTGTATGATACTAATGTATGTATCGAGGCGTTTTTGCGTTAATAAGAGTAGCCTTAAGAACTTAAATCTTCCAGAAGTAAGAAAATAAATAAGCAATTGGAGTACAGCATGTGTAGAAAGCATTTAGCATGTAGAAAAAAAAGGACAAAAGACTGAAGTTACCAATAGAGGAGAATATACGAGTTCCTGGCAGCAGTTCCGAATAAGAAGAAGCGATCACTGGAAAAAGAACTTTATTTTCCTGACGGTTCGGATTCCGTCGGGAATCCGTAGTCATAGGTTATCGTAAACAGGTCCGAGACATGCGCAGATAAGAGGTGATACATGCACAGATTGCACGTAATTTATAGTTCACAGCGGTCACCGGCATGCGTACTATAATTGCCCGATACTTGAGGCGACTACTGAAGGTCATAATTGGTCCGGTGATTGCTCATTAATTGCAGCAGCGATCTTTTCTGTATTGGATGCAGGTTTGATAATGACTTGTCAATTAGGCCCGATGTCGTCAGAGTTGCGCCCAGTCCTTCCCACGTGACTGATTTTCTTGCTCAGGAAATTTCTCAGCACACCGTATGGGAACGCTAAATCGTTGCGCTTTTTTATGGACTGGGGGCCTGAGAACCATGACTCAAACAGCTCGCAGCTCACGCAGTTGCCCCCTTTTGCAAGGATTTCGGCCTCGTCAATCTTGAAAATATGGCCGGGTCCCGTTGAGTGAGCTACAACCTGGAAGTTGACGTTTTTCTTCCTCACCTCTGCTGCTTGCTCGGCCATTCGCGTCCGGAGTGATCTCCCAGGTTCTCCGACGTAGTTGTTTTGTCCACAACACCACCAGATCGGGTAAACGACTCCAGCAATTTCCTGCCATGACATTGGGTCTTTCGGTCCCATGACCCGGCATCTGATGGTTGCTTCCGGCCTGTGTGCAACTCCAACTCCAAGTGGGGTGAGTAGACGGCTGACCGCTTCCGATGCATTTTTCACGTACGGAAGAGCTTGCCAAACGTTTGCACCAGCTGTATGTGGCTTCGTCTCTCGTTTGGAATTGCACTGGTTGACAAAATTGTGCATGTACCCATTTGTTCTCAGTACCCGTCGAACTTATTGTAATTCAACAATTTCGTCTTCCAGTTCGCTGCAATGCGTCTCGAAGCGCCGGAATAGCGCTCTTACGCAGCTGCGTTTGTGACCGATTGGGTGGTTGCTGGTTTAGGTCAGGACTTACATAGTGTTGGTTGCTTTCCTGAACACTTAAGTCTTCAGGCCACCATCGTCTTTGCGGCAAACGAGTATATCCAAGAAGGCCAGTTGGTTGTTTTCTTATTCCTCCATCGTAACTTGAATTTCCAGGAAAACGGCGTTTAGACGTTCCTTCAATGTCAGGTGCTGACATAACGACGAATGTTTCATCCACATACCGAGCCCATAATTTCGGCAATTAATGAGCAATCACGCACCAATTAAGACCTCAAGCTGTGATTACAAGAACTGACAATTACAGTACGCATGTGGGTGACCGCTATGAACAATAAATACCGTGCAATCTGTGCATGTATCACACCTGTTTACGTTGACCTATGAGTAAGGATTCCCAACGGAATCCGAAAGGTCAGGCAAATAAAACTCTTGTTCCAGTGATTGCATCTTCGTCTTCAGAACTGCTTCCTGGGACTCGAGTATTCGCTATTATTGGCAATCTATGTAGGCACGATGCGCTCCAATATGCTCGACGGTGGGAAAAATTTTCATTTCGTGAGTCGTCTACTTATGTGCAGATTAGATTCTTTCACATGTGTCTTGACAATTTTTTTCTCCCGAAGTGTGTTTCATACAGATCTCTGGTTAATACAGAGTTGACGAGGTGCAAATAATTTAAGCACGGCCGAGATATGATCCGAGTGATCCTTCAAGACTGTCACGTGAGGCTTCGCAAGTACTGTGAGAGGATCAGCGAAGAGAGGGAGAAGTGCTTTGAGTTTATGGGCGAGAATGGTACCAAACTGCTCCAGAAGAGGGTAACCGAACGAGCCCGAGACCACAAGGCAAAGAGGGAGGCAGCACTTGAAAGTAAGTTTCGCAAGCTACCTCGACATAATTCATCCAAAGATGACAAGCTGGTTCGCAACTTGTCATCCAAAAACTGACGGAAGAACAAATGCAGGGGTAAAGGCATGGAGCCTCATTCAACACAGCTGATGCCAGACTTGTCAACATAGTTGCTGCTGTAGAATCAATTCTGAGCCAAACAAAAGCAACGGACGCAACGAAAAACCTCATATATCATCAAGTGTCGTCCCTCCTCATGGCAAATCAACCACGTGACGTTTTCTCCAAGATCGAACGTAAGGCACTGAAAGAACTCAGAGCCGACACTGACAATTTTATCGTGCCGGCGGACAAGGGGCGGACAAGGGGCGGTCAACTGTCGTATTGGACAGGACAGACTTCATTCACAAAGCTCACACTTTGTCGGACGATTGTCAGTCCTACGTCGCGTGCAAAGCCAACCCCATAAAAACGCTTACACGTGAAATCAACACAACGCCCTAGCCCGCTTCTATGGTCTCCCCGAGGTTCACAAAGAGGGCGCACCCCTCCGGCCAATCGTATCTTTCAAAGGAACTCCAACCTACGGACTGGCGAAGTGGCTGTTCCGATGGCTCAAATTCTTGACCGGTGATACAGACGCAACAGTCAGGTCGTCAACAAAATTCTTGGAGAATGTTAAAGGTTTAAGCCTCCAACCAAATGATATCATGGTTTCCTTTGATGTCACGTCCCTGTTTTCTTCTATTCCACAAGACCTGACCATCGTGACTTTCCAACTACTCCTTCGAGAGATAAACGATCAAACGGAGAATCGCCTACGGCACGCTTAAATCCTCCATCTCCTGAAATTCTACCAGATGACGTTCTTAACATTCAACGGAACTATCTACGAGCAGATGAAGGGCATACCTATGGGTCCATCTATTTCCGGACTCATAGCAGAGGCAGTCTTGAAATGGCTGGAATCGCTGGCTTTCCGACCACACAGACCAAAGTACCTAGCTCGGTATGTGGACGATACCTTCGTCGTTATTGAGCGGGATAAGTTGCCGACATTCAAAGAACGTCTAAACGCCGTTTCCTGGAAATTCAAGTTACGATGGAGGAATAAGAAAACAACCAACTGGCCTTCCTAGATGTCCTCGTTTGTCGCAAAGACGATGGCGGCCTGAAGACTGAAGTGTTCAGGAAAGCAACCAACACTATGCAAGTCCTGAACTACAACAGCAACCACCCAATCGATCACAAACGCAGATGCGTAAGAGCGCTTTGCCGGCGCTTCGAGACGCATTGCAGCGAAGTGGAAGACAAATTGCTGAATTACAATGCGTTCGACGGGTACTGAGAGCGAATAAATAACTGCACAATTTTGTCAACCAGTGCATTTGCAAACGAGAGACGAAGCCACATCCAGCTAGTCCAAACGTTTAGCGAGCTCTTCCGTACGTGAAAAATGCATCGGAAGCGGTCAGCCGTCTACTCACCCCACTTGGAGTTGGAGTTGCACACAGGCCGGAAGCAACCATCAGATGCGGGGTCATGAGGCCGAAAGACCCAATGCCATGGCAGGAAATTGCTGGAGTCGTTTACCCGATCTGGTGGTGTTGTGGACAAAACAACTACGTCGGAGAAACTGGGAGATCACTCCGGACGCGAATGGCCGAGCAAGCAGCAGAGGTGAGGAAGAAAAACGTCAACTTCCAGGTTGCAGCTCACTCAACGCGACCCGGCCATATTTTCAAGATTGACGAGGCCGAAATCCTCGCAAGAGGGGACAACTGCGTGAGCCGCGAGCTGTTTGAGTCATGGTTCTCAGGCCCCCAGTCTATCAACAAGCGCAACGATTTAGCGTTCCCATACGGTGTACGGAGAAATTTCCTGAGCAAGAAAATCAGTCACTTGGGAAGGATTAGGCGCAACTCTGACGACAGCGGGCCTAATTGTCAAGCCATTATCAAACCTGCATCCAATGCAGAAAAGATCGCTGCTGCAATTAATGAGCAATCAACGGACCAATTAAGACCTTCAGTAGTGGCCTCAAGAATGGGCAATTATAGTACGCATGCGGGTGACCGCTGATAACTATAAATGACGTGCAATCTGTGCATGTATCACCCCTTATCTGCGCATGTCTCAGACCTGTTTACGATTACCTATGACTAAGGATTCCCGACGGAAAATAAAGTCCTTGTTCCAGTGATCGCATCTTCGTCTTTGAGACAGAATTTCATTGACAATCAGATGACTGCACAACCAAATATCAAGGGATGGCATCTTAAGTGCTCTCTGGTCGCCATTTATCACAAGATGGCATATGTCAGTCGTTCTTTGATTGCCTGTTCTAGAGACCAGAAGCACTAAACGTTTCGCCAGTACATTTCGACTTGAGCTACTCATAACAAGCTTTTACAAGTGCTCCTCGTGTCGATCAAGTCACTACAAAACACAACGTGCTCGCGGACAGATACGTGCGCAGGCTTTAAGCATTTCGCACCCATTAAGGCCTCTAATATAAATCCATTTTCTGTGCGTAATCAGCAATTTATATCGGTGTGTACCCTTCTGTTTTTACACGGAACTGGCAGTGATGATTGCGTTCCTCTGATATTAAATCCCTTTATAAACTTACCCCGTTTGAGGAGACGACCGGGTATTTGATCTCCGTAGGATGACACGAAACCCTCGTACGAATGCTCTCTCCGTCAAGAAGTCAAGCATATGCTAAAGCGTAAATGCTTTTATTTCAGTTCACCAATTCCAATACCGTTTATGATAACAGTGAATATTGCTTCACCTACAGCCGAACCTCTTGATCTCTTGCTAAAATAAAAACAACATACTATGTAAAGCACTTAATCACAGAATAATAAAATATTTAACTTCAGGTAGAAGCTAGGCTGGAAGTCGTCTAACTGAAGTCAAAGTGATAGGTTAATTGCAAGCAGGTGTAAACGGAGCAATCTGAGTCCTTTCCAGAATATTAAAACAATATTTAAACAATATTTACTATTATTATTTACTATATTTTTTTAAACAATATTTACCACGCATTTATGAATTCTTGGATACGAAGGCAGATTGACAAGATACTATTTTAACGCCTATATTCAGATGAGGTTTTTTTTATAATTTTGCACTGATAAAAACAACTCCAAGTATGCATAACAAAACTGAAATATTTGATTGTTAAACCACCGCTATATTCAATGCCTATTATTCGCTTGCCTACGAAAATGTGTCCGAAATATTCATGCAGGGCCGTACATTTTCAGCCCCACAATGTTGAAAATGCATGCGAGAAATTACCTCAATAGGGACGGGGTGCAATCACTTTCTGAAATCGTACTGCTTCTTCGCCTCTAAATCCTTTAGGCAAGTTGTCAAACTTTGCTTCAGTTGGGAGAGGGGGCATCCAGTTGTCCCGGTGAAGTAGGTCACCTGCTGGCAGCTCTCAATCATATCGCAGATAAATGCTTTGTAAGGATGTGTTTTCGATACTTCAATAGTAGCATGTGCGGCATGTAGTGAAAACAAAAATCAAAACTTTTAGGTTTCAGAATAAGCAAGTGCCATCACTGGAACATCTCGTCTATTTGTTGGACAGATCGGAACCTCAATTTAACTAATAATGATAGATATTCAAAAGAAAAGATACTAAGGGCATTGAAGATGTATAAATTATATTTCATGATTATCATTCAGCCATGTACAAAATCCGATCCAGATTGCATCGCTTAAACCGTAGTTCACTGGACGATTGTCTGTTTTTCCCAATCGCATTAAGGAAAAGTAATATGCATGGTCCCATATATGAAAATCAACGAAAAATGCGAAACCTGCTAATTGTATTTGCGCATGTTGGCATGAAAATGACGGCATATGCATTATGATGTTCCGTTCGAGTGAGAACTCGAAAAGTAAAGCCAATAAACGTCATATTCCAGTGATAACAACTACTACTTCCGAACGGTTTTCTTCAACTCATCTGTTCCTTTTTATCAAAATTAAGAAGCAACTGGAGAAATATGTGTGTGACTGAAAATAAGGAATAATATTGCAATAAACAAATGTTTCTAATAAATTTAGTAAAAGCCTACCGTCAGACGAAATGGGGAATGTTTATCTCAGTTTCCTAGGTTACCTTCTTTTTCATCATATTACTTCGGAATTCATATCACTGTAGCTGTTAATATACATATATAAGCTTTTACCCTTTTGATCATGACTGTCAACTACTAGGAATACTGTGAGTCACGGTACAACTCCCAGCTCTGAGGACGGAAGCCTGTACGTTTTTAAAACGCCAGGAAGGTAAAACAATGGTTCACGTGATCACCCCTTTTTCACATATCTATACTAGAAACCAAATCAAGAACGTTGGGAGACCTACTGAACAGCCGAATCCTTCGTTGCTGTATCATGCAGTAGCATAAACCTCTGCGAAACACGTGCCTGGGCTTTACGCAAGCATATATGCAGAAGTATGGTATATTTATGTATATATATATATATATATATATATATATATATTGATTTATTTATTTACTTATTCACTCCGAAATGAGCAAACTCCGATCGAATTACATTACGAACTTAACAAAGTTCATGTGTTGGTCAGGTTACCCCCAAATGCTGTTATACCCCCCTTGCTGCTGTATAAACAGAAGGTTACATATCTGATGAAAAGTTTAGGAGTGGGGGAATAAACACAAACTTACGATAGTTTATGAAGTTCACTGGGTAAGTTTGAGGCGCAAAATGCTGTTTACTAGAAGTGAATTCCATTCAGATCAGTATAACATGAGAAAATATAGGCAGAAATGGGTGAAATCTAACGCTTTTTGATAAGCAAAAATCACCTATGCTATTAAGTACTGCGGAGAAAAGATTCAGATTTGTGCGTGCTGACGTTTAAAAAAAACAATCACAAAGAGCATAAAAACTTGAATAATATTTGTTTACTACAGAGAAAATTTTCTTTTGCGCCCATGAAATAGAGGTACGTGTTTTGACAAGATACAGGAATAGACTCGAGAAAAGTTTGGTAAATCGAGTTACCAAATGTTTACTCTACAGATTTGTTTAATTGGGTGCCTTAAAGATAAATAATTAACTTTCAAGACGCAAATATGTGTTTTGCTTCACCGAAATGTGTGAGGCTTTTTGACATAGGATGGCCTCCCTCGTAATTTCACATGTTTTCAAATTAACCTAGGAAACTTAATCCTTCCAAATAGTAGCAAAATATAGAAGGAAACCAATAAATAACAAAACTTCAAGCGTAAGAAGTAGACAATTATCATGTTGACAGATATTTGAGGATATTTTTGGTTACCCTGTTGCCCAATTTAAATCAAAGAACACTACCCTGAAGTGAAATAACGCATTGAAAACTGCTCTGGTTTACATTGAAATGTAAGGTCTTTCATTTAAAGCACAACATTTTCCTCTCAGTTTTAGGGAAATAAAAAACCAGTCAAAATGTATTCCATGTCGATCTAGATTTATATTTGAAAAACAGATCGTACACAGATATTCGACTTTGAAATACCTAACTACAGCGCTTTTGAAGGAGGTTAATTGTTCTAGAAATTTTTTTTAATAATCTTTGTCGTATTCACTTTCGGCTTTTGTTGTGGAAGTAAATTTTTTTGGACACTGAGTTGACATGCATGGGCGATTCTTAATTCATGACCCACACGGGCAGCGATCAAACGAGTAATGGTTAAGAACTCCTTATTTAGATAAATGTTTTTAAGATATTCCTTATACTTTAGTTTTCGGTCAATAGGTCAAAGAATATCGGTATTCATGGACAAACAAAGCAATGTTGTGAAATTCGTAAAGTTTTCAGTAGTATTTCTAAAACACTTTGCTACTCATCACACTCGAACTCTTGAAATAATTTTCAAAAAATGTGAAAAATGGACATTTCTTTCAACAAACACAAAAAGGTATGAATTTGATTAAACGTTAAACAGTAATCTAACTTTTTATTCAACAGCAAGCCTATCCGCGTCTGGCAGTCAATGCATTTTTATTCCACTCAACAGCCGCGATGTGATTTCCACAGACAATCGTTTTGCAATTGTTAATGGTAATTGCTACAAAGCACGCAAGAACTTTTTCGTGCATTAAAAACGGAAATGTGTCCGAAGATTCAAAATAAGTAAATAAATGAACCTTATTTTACTAAATCCAATTCTGACATATTTAGTGCACGTTTAAATGTTATTGGAAAGCATTTAGTTTATAAAATATTGTATTTGTACTTATTCTGTATAACTGTTTCCATTCCCATGCCTTAAACACACCTTTATTTCACATTGCGCAAGTAAGTTTTCATAATGCCATCTCTTGGGTTAGCCGATTTTTGCAAAAATAACATTTTTATATGCTAGTTAATAGTAATTTCCCAACCAAACTCTGTTTTTTTAAATTATATTTTTAACTTTACTGTAATGATAGTTAACGGGCAAGCCGCGTATGCTGACTTCCCGAAAAATGACTTTTGTTGTGTTTTTGAACTTATTGATTGAGATTGTCTACTAAAGGATGACCGCCTGCCAGGGGGTTTCAAGCCAGGTCATAATAGCAGTATTACAGCATTTGGGGGTAACTTGATACGGAGCTGTTTCGGGCTAATTAGCTTTAATCAGCCAAGTATACCCCGGAATACCAGCTGGTCGGACAACACAAACAAACGCACTCACAGACGGCGCAGTTGGTGCACCGCTGGTGTCTTTCAGATTCGTCATAAGCACTTCATCGAACGGAAGTTCATCAGCACCTCCTCATCTGCCATTTGCTGTCATTGCTGATCGGGTATATATTCGCTCACAAATCTGCGATTACCGATGAAATAGGATTCTGAACCAAACAAAGTTCATGAGGTGGTCACAGGTCCACAACGGGTGACCGCCTAGCAGGCTGATTCCGGCCAAGTCATAATAGCATTCAGAAAGATATGACATCATTTAGGGCTAACTTTCTACAGGACTGTTTCGGGCGTTTTAGCCTTCATCAGCATAGCATACACTTGAGCGCCAGCTGGAGAGACAACACAAGCAAACACACTCACAGAAGACGCAGTTAGTCCTCCACTTGTGTCTAGCAGATGGGTTATAAGCGATTCATCGAACCGCAGTTCATCAGTGCCTTGCCACCTGCCATTTTACTGTCACTGCTGATCGAGTATATATTCATTCAGAAATTTGCGATTGCCGATTGAATAGACTTCAGAACTTAACGAAGTCCATGTGGTGGTCAGAGGTACTCAATAGGTGAAGGCCTGTCGGCCGATTTCGGCTGTTGCTTAAGGTTGTGATTGGCTGATGAAGGCTAATGAGTCCGAAACAGTTTTTTTTTTATCAAGTAACGCCTAAATTCTGTTGGACTCCCCTTACTTATATGTTTATAAATTTTTCTCCATAATTCCGTTATTTTGGAGACATCAACAGAGCTATAAATTAGAACAATACATTAAGATATTTTGTTAGATTAAAATCTTAAAGCATATTTTTATCAATATCGAAAGATGTTTTTTTTTACGTTAAGATATTCTGTTAACTTAATTTTACTGGATAAGTATTAATTAAATGTCATCAATGAAAGTGTGTTATAATTTTCTTTGTTTTATCTGACTTTTTTTGTAAATTTATAACGTCTGCTTTCGTTCTACATTTACACCAAAACCTTTTAAATAAGATAAATATAAAGATCATTAACCAAAAAAAAAATTTCGATATGAGTTTTAGTGATTATTACAAAGTTTATGATATACAGAAATGCCTTATAACAGCAAAACACATTTTCGAGTGTAAATCTTGTCAGCACGGAAATTGTCAAACTAATATTCCTATGATTGATAAAAAATTCCATAAGACGTAACCACTTAAAAATTGCTTTGATTAGATATTTGACTGACGAACTTCTGCTAATATTTACTTTTTCCAACGTAATGTCACAATGGAATTTGATACTTTTGAGACTTTTATTGAAGACTCCTGAAGATAAACGATTCAATTTGACTGGAGATGTAAGAAGTTGCTTTTCTGTTTATAATGGGTTACCCTCCGCATGAGTGATTTATGTCACATTCAGGTATAAACTAATGAATTCAAAAAATATCGGCCAAATATATTGCACTTT
>JAYGXS010000009.1:176880-204810 GCA_036362985.1 Ligula intestinalis
CTTCTAGGTATAGCTATATTTGGAATAATTTGCCGATTGATATTCGGACGTTGACTAGTTTATGTGCATTCAAGCGAAGAATGCACATTTATCTTAACACTGAATCTATTAACCTTTTGTTTTCATCATCTTTTCCGGGCAGCTTTCTCCACAATCCGGAAAAAGGACCATCGGGAATTTAGGATCCCTTCTTGAAACTACCTTTCTCTGACTCGTATCCCCCGGAATCAGGACGCAGTCTTGAAGGCTCTCGTTTTGCTGGTCATCAACCATCATCAGGGCCTTATATTTGGTCACATCTCAGACATCCCCAACGATGGTCTTGTAGATTTGACGGACTTTTGGATATCAAACAGCGGTGCCCATCACGATCATAAACTCGTGGGTTCCCTATGTTCCGTTATGCCGCACCGGTTTGGGAACCCAAGTGTAGTGCCGGGAACCCGTCTATACCAGTAATGTTTCGTTAATACCTATTGTTCTGCCCCACACTCAGCTTCGACTGAGTTTGCTTCCAAACCCTTCCCCTTTACTGGCAGAGGCATTGGGTACCAAAATACCTATGTCAGAATTCTAGATAACGATGTGGCTCATCTGTGTGTGCCCTTGAATTTCACCTTCCGCATAACACTGCTATATTCATTTTTTTCGAATCTAACAAATTCGCTTCTAAACAGTTATACTCGTCTTATAGCTATAGACAGCGGATACTTTGTGAAACCAATTATTTCTAGTGTTTCGTATTATCGAATTTGTGGTTTATTGATGAGGCCCACTGGGCCTGAAATATACAACTTATTATTATATTAATTACATCTGGCTTTAAAAAATGACAACCGTACAGTCTCATCTCAATATACATATGTCAGGGCACGATGCCGACTTCTAGTGGAGAGTCGTCCTGACCACAAGGTTAATATGTGGACTTTAAACCGTCTCTTGTTTTGTAAATAACATATTTGTAATTAATTTTTATCTGCGTTATACATTCAAATATATATTTTACCGAAAAAAACGTTACGTAAAAATTATATCTTGTACTCGTTTGGTAGCAAACGAAGACTTATTTAAATTGTAGACTTAAATAATGAGCAACTTTTTTTATAAAAATGTAATTATGACCTTTTTTACATTTTTCAGCTGTTAATTAATATAATATCATATTCGCCAATGTTTTATTGTTGCCTTTACCGTATGAAGCGTGATAAAAGCTATTGCAACATATTTTGACCACAATGTGGAATATTCCTAACGTTGTAGGCCTATTGTAGTTATGCTCCAACAGGATGTACACAGTGCAGAGGTTGTAAATGTTTTTTCAGCGAAGCTCTCACCTACATTTTGAAATGTTAAACCAAGTAAAAAACATTTTCAAAACGACAAGATATGCAGGAAATTGCTAGCCAGAATTTTGGTATTTCGTCGTCTGGTCGACTTTGGATGGGCCTTCGTCGGTATTCACGTTTGAAGAATCGCGGATGACCGTAAGATATGAACAGGACTGGCTGGCTTATATCGGCTCTCCTTCCATACTCGGGTGGCTGGAACTGTTTGCATTCAAAGTTCGGACCCGGCTCACCTGTTGGGCTCGTCAAAATCTTGATGACTCATGTTGGCCGTTTAAGTCGCGATTAGTTCCCCTCCCCTACGTTTTTATGCCACCCATAATGAAGGCTTACTAGGTGAAATCATCGGTCTTTGGTAACCTTGATGACACTATAATGAAGATTGGAATAAAATACTGAAATACGTTAACAAAGATATAATTTGCTTTATGGAAATCGTGATCGACATTCCGCATGCTGCTCTGTTTTTCGTCTTATAGAACGGAGCCTACAAATAGCTTATGAACTGAAAACTGCAGCGATATACAGTATGGCAACTCATGCAAATACATTTTATGACGAAATTTCAGTTGATATTAAGCATATATCTGGACAAGATATTTTGCTCAACTGAGTATATATCAACATCAGAAGGGCTTGAAATTGGAAAACTGCCATGTTAGCGTAGGTTTTCAAGCAGAATAGGTTCCAATTTTGGCTAAAAGTAATGGCAAAACCAAATTGTTTTCAACTATCCATTGTGTTGTGGACGAATTTCATAAAAAAAGTGGAATGATAATCGAAACATTGATATCCAGAAACCAGCAACAATTTAAGATTAATAAATTATGTTTACTTTTCCCGTGCAGTATTTTTGCATAAAATGCAGTAATAAAAACTATTTGGCAGAATGTTTGGCAATCTACACAGCTGTCATTGCGCTTCAGCAAACTTTGTCATATAAGTCACCATGAATAAATGCAAAGGAGGCTTTGCAAGTCAGTTAAATACAGTTGATTACCTATCTGATGGAAGGTTCCAGATAACGAATCTTTACACACATTTGAGGTTGGTTATTTAGTTCATTGGGTTGGCTTGAGGCGCAAAATGACGGTTACTGGAATTTCATTCTGGGAGAAAGTATAAGCAAAAATGCCTGAAATCCACCATTTGTTGATGTCGGAGAAGTTTCCTGTGCTATAAGACGTTGTGGAAAACAGCCTCATTGATAGTGCATGTTGGACTAAAAAAGAAGTGTCATGGAGAAGAGGAACTGTTAAGATATATCTGCTCGATAAACGGAAAATGTTTTGGCATCCATGAAATTTAGCTTAATATAATTATGAGGTGCTGCATTATTTTTGGAAAAGGAAATGCCAAAATAGTTTAGACAATTATATCTTAGCCTCAAATAAAAAGTTATATTGCTTATATAGAATGTTTTAGACAACAAATGTGAATGAGGAATATATGAGTATGTAGCAAATAAATCGATTGTGCAGCCAATATCAAGTTGAAGACAGTAAACATAACACATAACAATGAGTTGTCACGGGACATTGCGATATCTTTTTATCTATAAGCTTACTCGATTATATTGATCTTCTGTTCTGCATTTGCAATTATAGAACATAGCCCAGAAGTAGCCAAATTTACTGAAAACTTAACTGAAAACTTTTACTGAAAACTTTTCCGATTTAAAATAAAAGGCTAGTTCTACCATTTACAATGGAAGAGTTGTCCATATTTTTAAGAGAATCAATAGACTGACCAAAAAAAGTCATTGTGATCATGACTTTTTCTTCAAAAAAAATTAGAAATGCAGACATCCGACGCTAAAATACACAAACAAAGATAAAATTCAAAATAAACTGTATCATTTTTTTGTAAAATTGATTGTACGTATATTATTTAATGACTTTTGTAGTAGAGCTTTAATATTCTCGGCAATGCGTTGACATGTTTGGGTGGTTTAGAAACCATGTCGCACACAGAAAGCTGCATAAAAAAAAAATTTGAAAGAGCTCATTATTTCGGTAAATGCTTCTTAAATATTTCTTATTTCGAAGTTTATTGTGCGTACGATAAATAGAATCATTATTGACTGTCCATTGACTAAAGCCAAAGAAAATCAGCAATTTTAAATTTAAATATTTAAGAATTATCTGAAACTTTTCATAAAAGAAATATCAAAATAATTGGAAAAATATGGTAGGAGGCAATTACTCAAACTGTACAAACATGGAACGTTTGCAATTTACCCAGCAATTCTATTGAAATTGTATAAGTCACTTACCGGCCTGTCCGCACGTGAGTATAATAAATATATCACTTCTTTCGTCTTTCAATGCGGTATATCAAGCGAAATAGTAGTTTTCTTAGTCAATAATAAATCAAGCAATGCATGCAAGAAAGAAAGAAACTAGCAGTTCTCGGGAAAACGGGATAGAATACATGCTCGAAATTAAGGCTCTTTGTTAACAGCCATGCATTATATTGCACGTAATATGGAAGCAAATGTTTTCGAACAGTTGACAAAACGAATATTTTCCAACGCAATTTTCTTCTGCTGCTTTATTTATTCGTTGGTTTTGCATGACCAGGATTCCTATACATATTAAATTTAAGTTAACCTTATACGTCCAATGTACACTTTCAAAATATTTTCCACTTTACTAAAAAGGCGGATGTTTCTATAAAAAGTTTTATATATTCATGAATCGCAATATGCCCTACAATGAAGAACGACCAATTATTTATTGATGTTACACTTTGGGGGCTACAGCTTGGGTTGCGTTTAAGTAAGACGCAGTGACGTGTAAAAATCGTTAGATTTCATGAGATAGTGCACCTTATGTGTAAACTTTTATTTTAAACTCTATGTTCCGCTTATTTGTATTGATAAACGGAGTAGGCAGAAACATTAGTGTGGAATAAATCCGCTTGTACGAAAAACATTTGCATAAAGAGGAAAGTCAGTTCTTCCATCCTTATTTATATTTAACAGTTTATCTTCTGGCAACTTCAATGAATCGTCTAGTCTTCAAATTGTTTGTGAAATTAACTAAAGGAAGTTTAATATACACAGAGATTCTTCAGCCAAATATCTTATCAAAGCCAATTTTAAAGAGATTATTTTTATGTTAAGTTTCTTCACAAATAAAAGGAATTTCAACATCGGGATTTTTCTGCAGACATGAGTTATTCTCGACAATGTAGTTAGCTATTTTCGGGCATTTCTACAAATTAGCAACATGGTCATAATTATAAACACATATCTAAACACACTTTCTTGCGGTATATACCGTTTATACCTAGCTTATTTAAAATAAGGTTTGGTGTTAATAACGAAAAGAAGCGTAAATTATCAAATTTTCTAATAAAGACACAAAATTAGGAAAAAATATGGTAGACTTTGTTCGACAATACTTCAACAAATATTATCAACTTATGGGAATATTTAAAAAAATATTTTGGGAAAAAAGTTTGTCCTATATAAAAAAGTTGTTGCATTATGTTTAACTAATTCAAATTGTTAAAGGTATATTTTTGATTTACATCAATTTTTTAAATATCAGAAACTTTGGGTTTTTTCCAAAAAAATTTATTTTCAATAACAATCACTTAGTTTTTCTTATGATCATCTTAAGTTCTTGATATGCCTTATGGCGCTGCTTATTATTTATAATTTTCTTCATGATTTTTGCCTAGATGTGAGAAATAATCACATAAATTTACAGGACTTGCCATAATGTTCCTTAATTCCTGAAAGGTGTCAGAAAGTGATCAAACTTTCCAATTTGGATCTTGATTTAATTACCTGGAAAACAAATTACGCGTGAAGCCGACGGTGGATCAGCTAATAAATGCAGTTTGCCAAAAGCCTACTTGGTATAGTAATCTTCTTATTAAACCGTGTGTGGGTTGCTCTAAGACCATAGGTTAACGAAGAAGCTTCCTTGAAAATAGCGATTAAAAACTCATTATTAAGGTAACTTTATATGTCATAAAAGGCCCGTTAGCCTTAATTGTACAATTTTATATAATTAATATTGCTTTTAGCAAACTATTGCCTAACAATGTCACCGTCGTTTTTCCTAATCTTCAATGTCAATTCCTATTGCATATGACGCGGGATTATAAGAGGCTACGCATGACTGCATTATTTTACCTTTTTTATATGAAAATGTTATTTGAGGGTCATTTACCCAGGCTTTACGAGAAGGTTTATTAAAACCTCTTGAGGATCTGATCAATTCAACTGTCATTTGCATTCGCTCAGCTTGAGTATTTAATTGTGCAAAAGTGCTTTTTCATTATTGATTTTTCTAGAGTCTGCACATGGCATGTTTCAATGTCTTTTTGGCAACAGATGTAGGTCGTGCTTGCAGCTGGCCTCTCAACCTCTCCTGTCTGTCAGGCAAAAAGTTGAGATATTTACCAGCCATGGGCCATGGGCCGTGAGTATGAGGCGCACATGTGTGGTTACGGAAGTCAGCTTATCCCCGGCAAGGTGCTGTCTGATATGGCAGAATATTGAAAAAGTCGATACATATGAAGTTGCCTTGGCAGACTAAGTTAATAAATTTACCCAATTGTGAAAAAAAATCTTGCGGCATTATGCGGGTTTTGAACCCGCATTGGGTCTTCATTGTGCGCATTGCTTCATGAAAAGCCTCTGTCGAAATAACACTTGGTAAGAAGACGAAAAGGTCGCTGAAACAAAAGGTTTTCTTCGGCTGACTTTTCAATATTCACGGTAGATGTATCACCAGGGACATAATGACAACGTTGTAGCACATACAAACCACGTGTGCACAGGAGTTTTGCCATATAAGTCAACTAAAATAAACGGGTTTTAAAAATCTATAACCATTTGATGTGAGCGTTGATTCGTTACGTCAGGGGAAGAATGATATGGTAGCCTGTCGTTTCTGCAAATTGTGATTTGCTTTGGCCAAATTGAGTCTCAGCACCGCATTTGGTTTGGGCAAATCAGTAAACTTGTTGATAAAATGGGCGTCTTCGAACCATGACTTAAATAATTATCCACTCACTCGATTGTCAACTCTGGCGATAATTTCGGTCCCGTCAAATTTGAATATGCAGCCTGGTCTCGCAAAATGAGCCGCAACTTTAGAATTTGCATCATTTTGTAGCACTTTAGACGCATTTTCTTCCATTCGCGTCTTTGGAAGTCTGCTAGTTTCTCTGACATATTTGGTTTGCCCGCAATTGCGCCACATCTTGTAGACCCCTGGATGTTTCTATTCGTTTTCTTTTATTTTCCTGTCAAAACCCTTTTCAAAGCCAACGGTTTTCCAAATTCCCTCATCCACACGTGGCTCAAGGATGCTTGCGGGTATAGGTCGAGCAAGGGCGAAAAGCCAAAATGCTGGCTCGCCATCCCCAAAGTGAAAAAATAGTTTCAGAGACAACTGCACGCATCCTACGACCCTTTTGGATTTGAGTGGCGTGGTGACCTAATTTCACAATCAGACCACAAATCATGAATCCCAAAGACCCACTGCTAGCAACTGGGCAATCAGCCGTAGTCTACAGCCTTTCATGCAAAACATGCGAGGCGAGGTATGCTGGAGAGACGGGCAAACGTCTGGGCAAAGTTTGCTCGAATATCGTCCTGCAATAAACCGCAAGGACACACTTTCGTTAGTCTATAACGAAGTGCAACAGCTTAAACATGAAGTTTCGTTTCAGAATACGAGGGTGATCTGCAGGGTAAAAGAGAAAATGACCAGGCTAGTGCTGGAAAATTAGTCCACCACTAGCACAATCAACAGAGCTATCGAGTTGTACCTTGCCTAACAAGCGCTTCGCACAAGGCTCCGATAAATTCGGCCGGAGCCAGTAAGACAAAAGAGTACGCAGGACCTGAGCGCCAACACCCACGGAGAATAGGGGGGAGGTCGAAGGTCACGCAATCAACATTAACCACTGCGTCAACGTCGCAGCCGCAAGGCTAACACAACTCAATTGAACAGCAACGTGTGATTAGTGTGTCAAGTGAGGTGCGGGAGGCCAGCAAACATAATGACTCGCCTACAACAACGCTGACCGCTGAAAGGACGAAGGTCAGGCCAGCCCACCAGCAACAAACCTCCGGGAGACCAAATTTGGTCGGCAACGAAGGGGCAGGTCAACGTTCATATGTGCAACACCTATATAATTTGGGGCCAACGGCAACGCGGACGAACTCATGACCGACTGACTCATCTACCACTAAACTCTGACAATGGAGCAAGAATGTTTTCAAAACGACAGTTCAAATATAATTTGGTCCATGAACACGCCCTTTCTTCGTCTTCCTTACCTTTGGGATATGGTGAACCCGATGACATATCTTGACCCCGAATCTTTCGGCAAATAAACATATAAAAATTTAAAAATATATTATCCTGCGCAAGCATTTGACGTCCAGTTATAATAATGCTTTTATCATCACAGGAAAGAAGGAAAAAGGAAAAATTTCTGACACCATATTGTATTTAAGCTGAAGTTTCGAAAACAGTCTCGCTGTCATCGTCAGTGCCAAGTTTTCGTTTTTTTTTCTGCTTGAATTCTAGACAAGTGTTATGCTTGTGCCTGAGGCTCCCATGACGATTGATTGCGCCGATCAATTGCTGGTTGTTGTTTGAATTAATGTCGGATTCCTGTGTGCCTCCATGCGGTGTGTCACTTTATGCATAAGCCTTCTGTTGTAATGCACTCTTAACTTCATAAATGATCCAAACCCACTGCGTACAGCGAACGATTCATACATATTATGTTATGCTCAGGAATGGGAGGGAACGAAGTTTCTAGAAAATGGGAAAAAAGACGAGAAAAGTGAGAGCGCTTCAATTACGTTTGCCAAGGTAACGGCAAAAGGATCGCTGCTCCGTCAATATAGTCAGCACCATTTATACCACATTGGCATTAGTCAGCAAGTACATTATTCGTCTTGAAAATCACACACATCGAAACTGACGATGTTTTTAACGAAGTTATCAGGAGAGCGTCGAGCGTCCTCCGACTGCTTTCCCATCAATAATCAGCCTTTCTTTTAAAGATATTCTTTCCAGACTGTTCCACCCTTCGTAATAGTCTGAGGCCTGGAGTGCCAGTTACTTTTTAAGATCTGTTTGTTAATGCTAGAAAGGTAAGAACAACGAAATCGAGCGACACGTTGTCAAACTGTTTGCTAATGACAAATGAGATAACGACCATTGATTGCTGGTCATTACGAAGTGATGTGCCAATGTTAAAAAAATGCCAAGTGACATGTTCTGCGTAATATTCCAGGCAGAATATCATGCCCTGAGGAGCCTTGGTGCTTACGTTGTAGGCTCAACCTAGAATCTCGTTAAAATGCTTTTGTCAATAAGTTTAAGGAAAATTGGTCTTTTGTAAACGCCTCGGTGATGATTTTATTCTTAATGACATGTCATTTTGAAAACAGAAAAACTAATTGATGTGGTCTATGAATCAAGACATAATCACTTGAAAAGACAGGCTGATTATTGATGGGAAAGCAGTCAGGGTAAGCTCAACGATCTCTTGATAACTAAGTTAAAAAAATTGTCTGTTTTCGATGAGTGTGATTTTTAAGACGAATAATTAACTTTCTGACTAATATCAGGGTGATATGAATTGTGCTAAATATGTTGACAGAGGACGGCAGAGATAATTTGCCGCTACCATGGCAAACGTTATTGAAGCGTTCTCACTTTTTTCGTCTTTTCGTACCCATTTTCAAGAACCTTTATTCCCTCCCACTTCTGATCATTACATTCTACACATGGACGGTTCGCTGTACGCAGTGCGTAGACAATATTTATGAAGCTAAGTGTGGAAGCATAAGAAGCATACGTTTTGTAATAAGCAACTTGCTCCGCTCATAAAGGAAATAAGATTTTTTCCGAATTTTACCGGTTAAAAAGAGTTTAAAAACGAGTAAGTACTAAATAGTTTTTTTTTTGAAAAAAAAATATATATAAGGTCAACATTAACTATAAGAGCAAGCAGCCTCAACATCATAGAGGGACTATTATTAACCATTAAAAAAATCTAAAAACATTAAGGGCAAAAAGGTCAAAGTAACCAACTGAACTTCCTTTTCGACCTGCATTATCAAAAGTGATTATCCTCGAAAATTAATACTGTATTGCTTAAAACAACAAACGTACAATTAAAACTACATTTACAGTCCATATGACGTGCCCGATTCATCTGATTTGCAAAGTCTTCGTTATGACCTTACTTTTCGAATGCGTGCAGTATCTATAGCTGTCAAACTGCATGTCCTCACCTCCTAGTCTACTGGCGCTCGACGAAATACCGGGAAGGCGGTGAAGGCTGTCCGTTGTCCTGCCTAACAATGTTTCTCAATCACCCTCTCCGCGTCGAATTGGGAAGGTGATGTTCGCATGGAAACCATCATTGGTCATGTTTGCATTCAGCAAGTTCGTTTTGCCAGTCCCTGAAACCATTCGCGATCGGTATAATTCAAAGGCCTTAGTCGATGATCAGTCGGCAAACCATGAGGTCCAAAGACAAAGCTAAAATGCAAGGTATTTGGTGAAACAAGGAGATACCTTGGCACAAAATTGCATTGGTATCAGCAGGCAATCACCGGCAAAGATAAGCTGTATATGACATATGCCCACGTTCAATGGAAAAACAACCCGTTTTCCTTTAAAAAATGCAAGAGTAATAGGCCGAGCCAATGACAAGATGTTTAACTTGCTGGTAGGAAGTTGGGCATGGACTTGCACATTAAAAAGAGTCAACTTCCTTTTTTCCGCCTACCATAGGTCCAAATCAAAACTAACGTCTGTTCACAACGAACTTATGGTTATGCAAAGGACGATACGCAGAACTAACAAACGGAAGCCGCGAGCGGTGAATATGGAAAGGCTTAGAAGGCATATGCACGACGTTACACATCGCATGAAGGCCCCCGCAAGGCTGAGAGTAATTTAAACAACCACCCGCAATGGTCGTGGAAATCGACCGACGTGCGAGCCTCAGGCATAACGCACGTCTAGCGTTCAGGCAGAAAAAAACGGAACATTGGCACTGGCGATGACAGCGAGACTGTTTTAGAAACGTCAGCATAAATTAAATTTGGCATCAAAATTGTCTTTTTTTCTCCTTCCTGTCATACAAACAGCAATCTTATAACTGAATGTCAAATCCTTGAGCAGGATAATATATTTTTAATTTTTATATGTTTACTTAGCGAAAGATTCAGCGTCCAGATATGTCATCGCGTTCACCATATCTTAAAGGGAAGGAAGATGAAGAAGGGGCGGTTTCATAGACCAAATTATATTTAAACTTACGTGTCGAAATCATTATCGCTCCATCGTCAGAGTTTAGTGGTTGTTCTCTCAGGTGGTCTTGAATTGGTCTGCCTTGCCGTTGGCCTCAAATCATATCAGTGTAGAACGTGTGAATTTTGAATTGCCCATTCGTTGCCGACCACATTTGGTGTCCCGGAGGTTGCCTGCTGCTGACTTGGCGTGACCTTTATCCCTTCTGTGGTCAGAGTATTTGTAGGCGAGTCAGTTAACTTAGGGGCCTCCCCCACGTAAATCGGCGGACTGATCACTCCTTGCCGTTCACTTGATTTGTTTTCCGCCTCGCCACTGCGATGTTGACGCACCGGTTAATTTTGATCGCGTGACGTCCGACCTCTTATCCTATTTTCCGTGGGCGTTGGCACTCGAGTCTACGAACTCGTTTGCCATAGGCAATCTGACAGATTCAATCTGAGCCTTGTGCGAAGTGCTTGGTAGGTAAGGCTCAGGTCGATAGCTCTGTTGATTGTGCTAGTCGGGGACTAACTTTCCAGCACTAGCCTGAACTTGTTATCCTCAGCGCTGCTGATAACCCTCTGTTGCACCTGGCCATTGACCAAAGACAATTTGTACTTAGGGTTGACTGCTAGTAGGTGTTCGAGCAATCTTATGCCCAGGCATTTGCCTGTCTTTCGCCTCGTAGATTTTGAATGGCAGACTGAAGATTACGGCTGATTGCTTGGTTGATGGCAGTAGATTTTTGGGCTTCATGATTTGTTGTCGGAATTTGAAATCTGGTCTGAGCGCCACTCCAAACCCAAAGGGTCGTAGGATGCGTGTAGTTGCCTTAATTTTGACTTTTATTCTTTGCTCGACCGATGCACGCAAGGATTCTTGAGGCACATGTGGATGAAAGATTCGGAAAAAAAAGGGCTTTGAAATGGCTTAAATATATATTTATATATATAAATATATTGCTGATAGAAGCGAAAATGCGTGTTCCTGGACATAATTAAGAAGGCAAGGCGATCACATGAACCAAGGATTTAATGTCCTGACGTTTCGGAATCAGACAAGCTTCCATTGTCAAAGGTGGTAAATGCACGAACGTTCACAGTTTTTTATAGGTAAAATTTAGATAGGCATGGGAATAACTGTTGTCATGCGGCTGCGAGCTCGTCTTATTCGGGGAGGGTGGCGTTGGTAGGATAATTGTCATTGATCGGCTGCGCATCGTTCGTAGGTTGGGCCCGGCTGACGTCATGTGGCGTTCACACCTTCCCCTTGAGGTGCAAATTGCGGTTGCAATGTTCGCGTTGACTTCTCGGTTGCTAGCGGCCCGGCAGCCAAAATCACCGTCGTCTCTTATCGGCGTGGGCTCGTGTTCACCCGCGTTGTCATCCTGTTGGCCATCTCGCAGGATTGTGGTCGAAACAGCTGGTCCCCCATTTGTGTTTGCGTCGGGTGGTCCTACGCCCTCGTTTGTGCTGTCGCCTGGTGCGTGTGGTCGGCGTTCCTGTCTGTGGTTCTGCTTCCTGTGCTTTTCCCGTAGACTTTGGTAGGTTACTGGTAGCGTCACACACTGACTAATGGAGCTAAATGTGGTATACCAGGCTTCGGGCGTCCCCCTGGTTGTCTAGTCGCTTCCACGCCCTAAGATCTCAGCGTCTTTGAAAGCCGGCCGGTTATCTCAAAAACAGAACAAGACGCCTTGAGGATGCTGACGGCTGACAAGACAATCGCCATAATACCGGCAGACAAATGGCGGTTTACGGTTGTACTAGACAAATCCGAATACCTACAGAAGGCCACGGCATTACTCGAGGACTACGAAGCATACAAGAAGTGTGAAGGGAACCCGATGAAAACGTTCCTAAAGCAAATCAACTCCACACTTACCACGCTACAGAGCAATGGTGCGATGACCTGAGCAGAATGATTGGCGATCAAACCGAACGATGCAGTCATGGCAAGGCTTTACGGCCAACCCAAGGTTCACAAAGAGGGTGTTCATTTTCGTCCGATGGTGTCACTTCCTGGCACACCCAACTTAAACATGTCCAAATGGATGTTCCCATGCTTGAATCCCTTTACGTCGGGCACAAGTACGACAGTCCGATCATCCACGGATTTTCTGGACAGAATAACTGGATTAAAACTCGAGGCAGATGACATCATGATATCATTCGACGTCACCTCATTATTCACCTCGATCCCAGAGGATCTTGCCATTTAAACCATAAGCGACATCCTGGACAGCCAATATATCGAGGCAGCCAAAACACCGAAACGTGGACATCTCTTGCAGTTGCTGAAGTACTGCCTCAGAACTTACTTTACCTTTGAAGGGATAATCTACGCGCAAACCAAAGGTACACCGATGGGATGACCTCTATCTGCTTTCGTCGCTGAGGCAGTCCTACAGAGGTTGGAAACGTTAGTGTTCGCTGACCAGAAGCCCAAATTTTGAGCCCGTTATGTAGACGACACTTTCGTCATTATCAAGCGGGAAGGAGTCAACAACTTTCATCCCCTCCTTAACTTCATTTTTCCAGATATTAAATTCACAATGGAGGCAGAACACGAAGGGCAACTAGCATTCCTACACGTTTTGGTTCATCGCAAGACTGACGGGAACCTGAAGACGACGGTGTACAGAAAGGCTGCCAGCACTCGCCAGATCCTGAGTTACCAAAGCAACCATCCATTTTGTCACAAACGTAGTTGTGAACGAAGTCTTTACAAGAGGGCTGAGACCCACTGCAGTGAAACATCCGACAAAGTGGCCGAACTCCACTATATACGGCAGATGTTCACCATGAATGGGTACCGCCGGAGCTTCTTAGAGTGGAGAAGGCGGACTAACCCGATAAGAAAGCCGACGGTCAGCCAACCAAAAGTCTGGCGGGCGCTACCGTACATCGCAAACGTGTCTGAAGCAGCTGCTCGAGTCCTGCAACCATTGGGTATCGGTATCGCACACAGACCCAAGGCAACGATCGGGCGATTGGTAATGAAACCAAAGACCCCCCTATCCCGAAGTAAAACTGCCAACGTCATGTACCGGACCAACTGCAGTTCCTGCATAATGAACTATGCAGGGGAAATGGGCAAGCGATTGCAGACACGTATGACCGAGCACGAGGGAGCGGGGCGCAGACAGGAAGAACGCTTTCTAGTGGCAGAACATTGTGCAGCCACTGGGCACAAGTTCGCTTTCAAAGACGCTGAGATCTTAGGGCATGGAAGCGACCAGACGACCAGCGAGACGCTCGAAGCCTGGTATACAACATTTAGCTCTATTAATCGGTGTGTGACGCTACCAGTTGCCTACCAAAGTCTACGGGAAAAGCACAGGAAGCAGAACCACAGGCAGGACCGCCGACCAGACGCACCAGGCGACAGCAAAAACGAGGGCGTAGGACCACCCGACGCAAACACAAATGGGGGACCAGCTGTTTCGACCACAATCTTGCGAGATGGCCAACAGGATGGGAACGCGGGAGAACACGAGCCCACGCCGATAAGAGACGACGGTGATTTTGGCTGCCGGGCCGCTAGCAACCGAGAAATCAAAGCGAACATGGCAACCGCAATTTGCACCTCAAGGGGAAGGTGTGAACGCCACATGACGTCGGCCGGGCCCAACCTACGAACGATGCGCACCCAATCAATGGCAATTATATCGCCAACGCCACCCTCCCCGAATAAGACGAGCCCGCGGCCGCATGACAACAGTCATCCCAATGCCTATCTAAATTTTACCTATAAAAACTGTGAACGTTCGTGCATTTACTACCTTTGACATTGGAAGCTTGTCTGATTCCGCAACGTCAGAAAATTAAATCCTTGGTTCCTGTGATCGCCTTGTCTAGACTCAAAGGTGCTCATCCGATCTATCTGGTAAGAGCACATACTTGTCCCGGAAGTGCCTTGAGGCTCATACTTGAGCGATATCAGGATTATCGCTTAGCGACCTCAGAATATGATGGAGTGGATCCGACAAAGACAAGGGAGACCGGAATGGCCATTTCTGGTTTGTTAGCCGTCATCAGCCAGTCACACCAAATCTCAGGGGTCGGAACCCCCGAGATTCAAACCAAGGACCTTTGGTCATTGGGTTTTCCACCCTACCTCGGCACCACGGGTTCGTTGCTTTGTCGGTTGTGATCGGGGATAGGATGGAACATAGGTGCTCATCCGATCTATCTGGTAAGGGCACGGACTTGTCCCGGATGTACCTTGAGGATCATACTTGAGCGATATCAGCAAAATCTGAGGTCGCTAAGCGCCAAGCCTGAAATCGTTCAAGTAGGAGCCTCAAGGCACTCCCGGGACAAGTATGTGCCCTTTGGAAGAGAGTTCTACTCGCGAATGTTCAAGTTGGTCGCACTGGCCCATCGTCAGATTTGGTGGAATATGGAGACAAAGATAAGAGCACTAGACTGTTTCGTTTGGGGATGGGATTTGGGTAGACAAACATGTAGCGACCTCGTATTCTTAGCAGTGCTTTACCTGTACGTCTTTTGAAGCATGTCCTGCATGTATTACTCTCCTGCCTTCAAGCGTTTGCCTCCCAGGTGGCACCAAACGCCAGGTAAGAGTCACCCGGTACCGTCGACATTACAACATTGTTGCCAGCACTCGGGCCTTGCGACATGGTTGCACCCCGCTCATAGCTGGACTACACTAGTCCACGATTAAATTACCTTCTTTACATCTACTAATTATTCTGCATGTATTAGCATGTTGAAAACCCACTGGTCGTGCATGTCGTATTTTATACGCTAGTTCATAACCGTTGTTATTGTATTATCGGGCAGGAGTATTTCGTTAAATAAATACCTTTAAGGCATGGTGAAGAATAGACATGACACGGTCAGTGATGTGATAAGACGACACATGATGGCAGTCGGATATCATTCACGTGTCGCATCACTGCATTTAGATTTGGTTGTGTATTGATGCCTGATTTTTTTGGGTTTGATCAAGAGCGCCGTGAACGAAAACCCTTGTAGTGTGTATAAAGATCGACGTTGCTATTGATGCTGGTCGGATATGATTGTCAAGCCTTGCGGAATCTGTTGGTTGTATCATGCAAGCCATGAATACCACGTCGGTGGCGTTCGAAATGGAGCGGTGATCAAACTCAAAGGACACGTATGAAGAACACAATTTCACATCGGCAAATAGCTAACTGTTGTTCGCTGATACAGGTCCGGTACGTTGGTCTATGTGGCCAAAACAAAGACGAGGATAACAGATATAAATTATTCGATAAACAACTCTATTTGGTGTTCTGCGGTACTGGAGAATTTTCTCGGCATGGGATTGTATGCAGGGATTATGCCGATATCCCTACGACAGAAATGCCAAAAAGACTGCGTATAAATGACACTGTTTGGGAAATTTATATCAAGTATAGAACGAAGTAGGTTTCGTGCATGACAGTGACAGCTGAAACAATTTTACAAAGATGTTAGGTTAACCGTTAGACTAAGAGAGGTCATAAATGTACACTAGTTCCTTGTTTAGCAAGAAATCACTAATAACGATGGCAAAATGAGGACGAAAATACCTTCATTTTTGGGTTCCAGAATAGCAACGCCAGCAGTTGCGCATAGCTTCTGTTGTGTTCGTTTTTGGCGGAAGCTTGTTATTCTCATGCTCAAAGACAAACACGTGTTCTGCATTCTAACTATCCCACCCTGGCACAATGCTACGTAACGTCAAGCTGCTCTAAAACTCAGATGAGTAAGGCCATTGACAACCTGCCACAACTGATTGTCTTTTTGCCGTGTCCCTTATCGGGATACGAGGGATTACTGAGGCCAAGACTCATCGTATTTGCAAGGATGCAGTAAAAAATATTAAGGACCTCCAATTTTGTTTTGCATGACTGATTAATTCCTACACTCAGCACTTCTGCCTAAACCTAATTTGTGCATATTCATACATTATAGTCATTGAGTCTGATTCGTTGTCTGCATAATATTATTAACAGTGGCTCTTAACGCAAAAGTATCTTTTTACGCTATTTTTGTCGGTTGCCATATATTGTTGTCTATTGTTTGTGTTTCAGGCCTGTGCCTGTCCAAGCTTCTTTGATAATTCCAAGTAGTTCTTTTCAAAGATTTCATAATTTAAATGGGTAAATAAAAACAAAACAGTTTCATTCACTTCAGCAAAAGTTAAGGAAGACATACATTTTTTCGTAAAACATAGATAAGCAAATAAGTTTTTAATAATGGCATTTAATTGTTTGATTTCTCATTTTCTACAAGGATCTGTAAAAATATGGTATATCATGTCCGACCTGAAATGGCTATGCCAGCGTGGAGACGTTTTTCTTGCAGTAGGCCCGGTATAAATCAAAAAAGATTTCAGATAAGTTTGATAGAGACAAAACACCAGCCAAACTTACACGACGAAATTGAAGAACACGCGTTAAATACTTTGCAAATGTCTCCCCGCTTGACCAGTTAATGTTCAAAATACCTGTTTAAACCCCTACTAATGAATTGACGTTTGGTAACTAGATAATGCCCCCATAATAACGTTGGCCAATTTTTTTAAATTATCAAACACTTTGTTACTACTTTTTTTCAGTTAAACAATTAAATTCGTGTTTTCTCTTTACAGTTTTTTGTGCAATTATCATAAAAACCACGCACAATAACCATTATTGGTTTTTTTCCTTCAATAATGGATCGTTTGAAGTAGAAAACGGATTAATCCCCATTGAATGTTTGAACTCATTCTTATATTAATTTAACGTTGCATGTGGAAAAAATGTTTTTTTTTTTAATTTTGGAATGCATATTTTTAAATATTAAATCACATTTGTCTCGAAAGACATCAGATAGTGAAACGAATTGTGCAAATAATGTGTCCGAGTATTTAAAGAAATGTTAAGGTTATGTTCTTCGACAAGATAGAAAACATGTTTTACCATTATAAGTTGATGTTCTCCTCCTTGAATTGAAGCGTAACTACCCACATTTAATTCTATTTGCGAGAAGGAACTGCGTATAGTGATTCAGGTAAGGATTTGGTTATAAGTATATCTCCTATGGAAATGTGTCGTAGAACACTTGAAATGAAGAGTGGAAACGTACATTGTCTATAACAAATTTGCATTTTCCTTCATTGTCAAGATTATTTTAAAAGGCTGTCAAAATTGTTAGGATGTGATTCTCGATGGCTAGCAAGCACTTCTTCACAACTAATGATGGTAACAGCATTGAAAGCGAGGAGCAGAATCATATTAGGTTCTTGGCTGTTTTAGATATTAATGTTAGGAGCTTCTTCACGTTAAGCTTGGACGCAATTCCCCATCATCTGAAAGAAAAGTGGGATTTCATTAACAAAAATGACATTCATTTTGCAAGTATTAATTTTATTTCCGGTGGGTAGAGTTTTATTTTCTCTTTACAGGTAGAATATTTATACTAACAGGGGGAGGTCCCACAACTTTATAGGTATATTGGTGACATTTAAACCACTTTCACTCGGCTGATATATGCAGAGTGATACTTTACTTTTCAATTATACATAGTTGTGGTATAAACTTATCCGGTTTTGGCTTCAAAATGTCTGGCTATTGGGGATAAAAATTCGGTCAGGAATTCGGAATTTTAACTTTATCCACGAACGACGGGACGGCGATTATTTGCCCTTAGGCGGCCGCAGGAGGACTTTTGTAAAATACTTTTAGTATTAATTATCGTATATGTTTAGCTAGGGCATTTTATGGCGCACTGAGTGCTTGGCAGTCTATCCATATGTTAGATGTGTTAGGAACTAAAAAATGTCATTGTAGTCCACTCCAAATGGTTACAGTCCGAAGTCTCTTTCCACAGCCTCTGTCCGGGCATGACCTTGTGGAACAACTTGAATGTTGATATCATTTCACTGATTGGCTTTTGCAGGACTGACAAAGGACATGTGGATGGAGGGCCCTCTGTTTTTCATGGTGTATATGCTGTAGCCGCACGATATTATTTGTCTAGAGTTTTTCTAAGCATGCTGATAATCAGAAACAAACAGATATCAGCTCCCCGTTTAAATTAAATTTTCGTTGTTGGTTTCGTAAAATATTTTGATAAAGGAGTTTTAGGTCTATCAGGATTGTCATCTGCATTTTCTGTTGCATCCAATACGTTTGACTTGGTTAAACGCTGTTATGTGATCGGGAAGGGTGCATTAATTCGAATACAAATCATTGCAGTTGGTTCAAGGCGTATGTGATGCTTGTGGATGAAGATCGTCGATATCAAGGGTGAGAATGTCTGATTCGCACAGAGCGGTGGACGGTTAACATACCAGTATCACAAAAACCTAGCCGTCAATAACATTGCAGTGTTTGTATGGACTATGTGCACTACAAAACCACTTTGACGTTAGGTAGCAGTCCATACGTGGAAGAAGCGACATGGAAACAACACTGGTTTTTCCTGACGGTGCCAATTGAATCGAAAACACGTTAGCCGCAGGTGACCGTCAAAAGCAATAAGCCGTGCGCTGAAAATGGTGAAAAATGCACAAATGGTATGAAATTTATAGTTGGTAGGGGTCCTCCGCATGCGTATCATAATATCATGTTCCCGAAACCATCGCTGGAACCCTTAACGGGTGCGGTGATGGTTCATTAACTGGCTCAATTTCGGTATCCGCGTCGGCTGCGGCCTCGAAACTTGCGAGTCAATTATGCCCCAAGGACCCATGCCAAATTCCAAAGCTAAGTGGTGTTAGCAAGCAGCTCACCGCTTCCAAAACGTCCTTCAGGTAAGCAAGAGCTCGCCAAACTGTTGGGCCAGTTGGAGGTGGCTTTTTCTCTCATCTACGTGCGCATTGGTTGACATAATTTTGCGGCTTAACATATGCAGTCAGCGCTCGCCAACGGTGTTTTAATTCAGCACAATTGTCTTCCACTTCGCTACAATTTGTGTCGATGTTAATATAATCTTAGGCAGCTGCGTTTGTGACCGATCAGTTTAAATGTTCTTGAACATTCCTACTAACATAGCGTTGGCCGCCTTCCTGAACGTTTTCGTTTTGAGACCTCAGCCGTCTTCTCAGTGAAAGGGAAGATCCCCGAAGGCCAGCTTTCTCTTATTTTCATCATTATTTTTTTACATATGCGTGTTGTGTGCTGGCCGAGTGCTTCTTCAATATTTGGCGTTGACATTTGTACTTATGCCTTAAATTCCTCTGTTTTCTACACCACTGCATTTGGTCTATATTTTTAATTCATGTTCAGTAAGAAACCAATGTCCGATGGACAAGCGCCTGCTAGACCTCCCTGTATTCGTGTAAAACATCTGTACAGATTGTTTCCAATGCGCTTCGAAGGAGTAGAAGCATCCGACCAACCTTTTGAATTTCGAATGGATAATCTCGAAGAAATGTCAACGTTGCATTGTGATGATGCCATTCGTATAACGGAAGGACAAGTATTCAAATGCAAAGGGTGGGTAAAGTTTGAACGAAACTCAATTAGCTTTTTTAACAAGGTATTTCATTCTTCCTAAAAATACATAAATACGAATTCTAAACACACTCTCTGGCTTTTTCTTAACCTGATTTCTTCCTTTAATTTCGCAGATATTAAGTACACAACCAGTGCAGGTAACCTTCAAACAACTACAATAAGAAGTACTGTTAGTGCTATCACATGTTTTTGCTGAGGCCAACGTTATTTATTTGTACGACAGAACCATACCAAACAGTCTGCGTTTGACTAATGTCATATTTCCTTATCTCTCGCAAAATATTCAGCAGGCCATGAATGGAAAGGATGACGATAGAGCCACTCATTGGGACATCAATATACTTCCAAAACTGGGACAGTACATCCAGGCAGCCTTTTATGGCAGCGCCACCGTGCATTGTACAGGTAACTGAATATGCACGGAACAAGAGGATAACGTTTCTTAATGAACTGTGTTGCAATGATTTGGCTCGTCTATTAATTTTTAAGACACGTTTCAATATGCTATGTCATTTAAATTTCTTGTCATTGCGTTTTACCTTGTACACATAATCTGCATGCAACTGGCTGCATTTACTTATTTTTAAGAATAACAGAATCAATCTTCAATCTTAGTTTTTACGGGCAATTTGTGATCAAATTCAATTTCGTGCTGACCTCCTTCGTGAAATGTGTTCTGATATAATTGTGAAAGTGGCGTTAACGAGAATATCGTAATGAAATCCACGAGTAGATGTGGTTACCTGGTTTTTCCTCAACAGTACATTCACGGCAACATCAAGTGAACATGCAAGTTCCAGCAAGTAATTTAAAAGAGGACGGTTCGATTGCTGGTACAATTCATTTCGACATCTGTCGACAATTTATCATCACAGATACAAATGCAGTTGCGTAAAGACTCTCTAGCGGTCGGTTGAGACGCAGTGAAGCAAACTGGACGATGATTGAGCCACTCATTGGGACATCGGTGTGCTTTCAAAAATGGAAGAGTACAATCTGGCAGCCTTTTGCCCTAGCGCCGCTTTGTATTGTACAGCTTACTGAATATGCATGGAAAAACATGGAATTTACCTGTGGATAACACATCCTAGTGAAGTTCGTTGGAATGCTATATGCTCATCTTTTACTTTTAACACCTGTTAAATTTTTTTTATAATTTACAATTTTTGTCATTGTGTTTAATGTTCTCCACTTAAGTTGGATACAACTGACTGTCTCTTATTTAATTTTGTAAGATTAACAGAATCAGTTTTCAATGCTAGTTTTCATTTATATGAGGTGATCAAATTTACTTTTGTGCTGAACTGCTTACAATTCTTCTTCGCGAGCTATGGAGTATATTTGGCTACCTGAATTTTCATCCAAAATTCATTCCCAGGAAGTAATTTAAAAGAAGACGGCTCAAACTTTGGGGCAATTCGTTTCGAATTCCGTCGCGACTGCATCATTACAACTTCAACTGCAGTTGCGTAAAGACGCTTTATCGGCATGTTGATACACAATGCAGCGCACCAGAAGATCAAGTTGCCAGAGTTCAATAATTTCGATGGGTGCAAAAATTCGTCAACCGGCGCTTGTGCAAACGAACTAGCTAAAAAGATCGCACCAGTCCCAAAATTTTTCGAGCGATTCCCTATGTCAAAAACGTCCTCAGATTTTGCTGGTTGGGACAGGGGACTCTGCTGCCTGGACGCAAATCACGACAGAATGCAATCTGTTGAGGGACACAATGAAGACAGAGTTGATGTTAAAGCAGAAACAGTCATATTAAACTAGCATATAGTATCATGTCTGCCTGCCTTTCCCAACATATGACTAGATGATAGAGGCAACGCAGGCACATCCACGTTTACAACACAATAAATTGCCAAAATCACTCAGTCGACATATAATTGTGCGAATAATATCTACTTTAAATAATTCTCAGGAATAACTCCGTCAATTACCAAATCCAATTTTAAACCTGACTTTAACTTTGCAACGTTGCGTAAATACATGCTAATTTAAGTACAATTCACATTGATGACCATGATGCCGATCCGAGGTATTTGCTTGGTTTCTCTCATTTGTTGCCTCCCAATTTTGGATATGTTCGTAGATGGTGTGTGAATGGATTGTTTTACTGCTCACGTCTGGTACACAGCAATTGTAGGGCAATATGATACGTCCTGTGGGTCATATTTACAAATCCTTCGAAACACAAACATAAATTGTTGTCAATAAAGAGCCTCGGAAGCAAACGTCTGATATTGATATTCTCAAGATTATCAACAAAATAAATAAAGCTGTAGAAGTTTGATATTTAGTTTAGTTTTGTGTATGCTTTGATAAGCGTAGTTAAACTAGCTTAGTTTTAGTTAAGAATACTTCATTATTTTGGCCATTTGAATTAAATTTGCGCATATAATATTTTAATAATAATCAGACTTATTTTTCGTTTATTTTTCCTTTTTCGACAAGAATGTCTTCTAATACCGCCCCAGAAAAGATCCTTAGTCCCAAAATGTTAAAATGGACGTAGTTTTTAGCAATTAATTGAAATTACAGTTAACAATTCGATTAAAAACGCAAATATGTTTACGAAAAACTAACAATAAAAGGGAACATTTTGATTGAGCGAGCGACAATTATTACAAAAATATGTCTGCAAAACAGAAAAGTCATTCAGATGCCCGCTTCTATTGCGAATAAACGGCAAGATGAATATCCATGCTTTCCTTCTTAAAAAGATGTGAAGAAACAGGAGCGTTCTCATGGAGAAGTGTATAACAAGCCTGACGTGTCGGGTAGTGGTCTCATCTACTAACATTCACAGAGTTGATTCTCTGTCTCAAGGGCTTCGACCCTATGCCGTCCTTACTTGCGTGTGCCTGTTCTACTCAATCATGTTTGTGCCACTGTTTCTCAGTCTGCTCGTCTGTAAGTATTCTGCCTGTCGCCGTGTCTTCCCTTTGTATGTTCGGTACGTGGCCTTTTGTGACAACATAACTGGTGTTTTGAAGAAGCATGTTGGCGGTGGCGGGTGACCGCGTGATAATGTGGCTTGCACTGGTGTCAGACTCCTATGTGTTCATCCCGTCGCCTCCCATGGTGTCTCGAGTGGTGTCCAGCATGCACACGTTGGCCGCGATTTTGGCTTCCCGCGTGCTTATCTCAAGTTCGTCGATGTTGGCCTCTTAAACGTTCGGTCCATCGTCTACAAACACGCCCGGACTAGTTTCATGCCCCCGTATTGTGATATCACATCCGCACCCAGATAAGAATGTCCGTAAAACAACACAGGGGAACGGTAAATTTATGTGGCGATTGACTTAGCAGTCGTTCAACACCCAGGCGTCTGAAATGTGCCTAAATGTGAAATCATAACTAAGGCTCACAATTTCAATCGCGACAAAGTTGAAGTCGTGCTTTATTGATGCAGCATGGCTTCCTACCCCAGATTTTTTGGCCAAAATCCCCAAGACCCGTTTATGCTCCTGCATTTGCGTTTGAAGTTTTCGACCGGTTATTTCAATATAATTGTTTGTCCCGCAGCTGCACTTAATTCGGTATCCGACGTCTTAATGCTCCTGTTTAGAAATAGGGTCATTCTGCCGCATTAACGGTTGTTGGATGGTGTATGTATTTTTGTGAGCAACCACAATTTCACGAGGCACGAGAGATCTAGTTACACCTTTGGAAACGCCTTTCACGTACGGGATGCTCCGCCATGACTTTGATAAGCAGGGTCACTCGGTTCGTGGTTTGGGTGGCATTTGAGCCGTTATTCGAAACATCAGGATTGTAATAAACCTCTCCCTGTGAGTGCTTTTCTTTTTTCTGAGTTGCCACCCGGGAATCAAATTTTCAGCCGTATTACAAAAGATACGTTTCCAGTGGAAAGGTGAATAAGTTTATGCTAAACTGCATTATGCAATCGCCAATACAAGCAAACATGCAAAACTGAGGGACTTTCTGGGACTACTATTTGCTTGCAATTTTGAAATCCCTCGTGGATATATTGTCAGAGACACAATCACAGCGCAATATCAAATACATGTCATGTGTGCCCATGCGTTTTGCCGTATAAGACAACTAAATTTAAACTTGTTCAAAAAATCAATAACCGTTTGATCTGAGTGCTGATTCACTACTTCAGGCGTAGGATTATATGGTGGCCTGTCGGTTCCCCAAATCGATTGTGCAAATCGTTAAACATAGATAAATAAAACCGGGCGTCATCTCGCAGATGTGGTATAATTGCGGGTAAACCAAATATGTCGGAGAAATTGGCCGACTTCTCTAGACGCGAATTGCTAAAATTCGGCTGCAGTGGGACGAAATGATGGCAATTCTCAAGTTTTGGCACATTCGGGGAGGCCCAGCCACACATTAAAATTTGACGAGGGCGAAATTATCGCCACAGGTGACAATCGGGTGAACCGTGAATTAGTTGAGTCATGATTAACAGGCGCCCATTCCATCAACAAGGTCATTGATCTGCCTTAACCACATTCGGTGTTGAGACTCATTTTGGCCAAAGCAAATCGCCATTTGGAGAACCGACAGGCCACCATATAATCCTACGCCTGACGTAGCGAATCAGCACTCACAGCAAACGGATTTTGATTTTTCGAACTTGTCTATATTTTGTCTTATGTGGCAAATCTCCTGTGCACACATGGCCTGTATATGCTGATGTGTTGTGATTATGTCTGTGGTGATAAATCTGCTGTGGATATCGAAAAGTCAGGCGAATAAAACTACCAATTAAGCGGTCTTTACGTTGTCTTGCCAAGTGTAATTTTGACAGCCACTTTTCATGAAGTGTTTGCCGAAAAATATGATAATTTAAATAAACTGCACGGTCAAGACACAATGCGGGTTCACATACCGCATAATGCCGCAAGTTTTTCTTTCAAAATTGGGTCAAGTTAATTAACTTTATCTTCCAAGCCATCTTAATATTTACGGAATTATTCAATATTATGCCATATCAGATACCACCTTGCTGGGGATAAGCTGAATTCCGTAACCACATGTGAGCACCTCATACTCACGGACTATAAATTGAACCTTTATCCAGAATGTAGTCACGCTGGATAATAAACATCTTAAGTTTCTGCCTAACAGACAGGAGAGGTCAGGAAACCAGATAAAGCCTGAACTACATCTTATGCCAAAAAAAACATTTTGGTACTTGCCATGCGCAGACTCTAGATTAATCAATAATTAAAACGGACTATTGTGCAATTTAACAGTCATGCTGAACAAAAGAAAATGACAGTACAAGTGATCAGATCCTTAAGGGGTTTAAATAAATATTCCCGTAAAGCCAGGGTAAATTAACCTCAGACAACATTTTCGTACGAAAAAGGTAAAACACTGCGGTCCTATGTAGCCTTTGTTTATTCTCGCGTCATATTCAATAGGAGATGACGGTGGAAGTTAGGGGAAACGATGGCAAAATTGTAAGGCAACAGTTTTCTAATAGCAATATTAATTATAATAAATTGTACATTAAAGGCCCATTGGCCATTGCTGACATAAAAATTAACCTAAATGGTGAGTTTTTAAGCGTTATTTTCCTGGTGGCTGACTGATTTGTTCATGGTTGTAGAGTCACCCATACATGGTTTAATAAGAAGATTCCTATTAGTAGTAGGCCTTTGGCGGAGCGCATTATCTAGATGATGGAGCGTCGGATATGTGTGCAATTCGTCCTTCATGGAATTGAATCAAGATCGAAATGGCAAAATGTGGTCTCATTCTTACTCCTTCGAGGAATTAAACAACAGGAAGGCGAGTACTGAAAGTTACTTGCCTTAGCTTGTCAGTGTTCGATTATTTGTCATACACAAGCGTGAAAACATATTTAAACTTATAAATAATATGCAGTACCCCTATGCATATTAAGTTCTAAAGAGAACTATAAGAAGAACTGAGTGATTGTTATGAAAAATCAAAATTCCTTGACGAACTCCAAGTTTATAATCTGTAGACATTTTCTTAAAACTGAAAAAATCAACTTAAGTATTTGATTTAGTTGAAAACGAAAATAAAATTTATTTTTATGTAGGAAAACAGTTTTTATTCGTCGAAGTTTTCTGTACATATTCCAATTTGTGTATGAACATTTGTTGATTATCGTCGAAAAATAAGCCATCATCATTTTTATCCGTATTCCGTGTCTTCATCTATAAAATGATAAATTACGCTTCTATTTGTCATTTGCAGTAAAGCGCTTTAAGAAGGGGAGATAAAAACGGTCCTTAACAGCATAAATTTTTTTGGATATAAGTTGTTTTAATAATGACCATGTTGCTAATTTGTAGAAATGCCTCAAAATAGCAAACTACATTGTCGAGAATAAATTATGTCTTCAACGAAATCCCGATATTGTCATTCCTAATATTAAAGAAGAATCTTTCCATTAAACTTACCTCTTTAAAAGTTGCATCGATTAGATATTCGGCTGAAGTATCTCGGTGTGTATTTACTTTTCCTAAGGTTATTTTACAATATCTTTTTAGACTTTAGACCATCCATTTTAATCGCCGAAATATAAAACATTTAATGTTCATTAGGATATAATAACTTACTTTTTTCTTCATAAATCATGCTTGCTGTATAATTTTATTGATTTCACAATCCGAAATATGCTTAAAAATGCTAAAATATTGGTCATATGCATGATAATTTCTTTCAATACTTATTATTGTTCTGCCTGTTCCGTTTCTTAATAACATATAAGTGAAGCATGTTGTTTACAAGAAGTATATATTTCAATGACTTGCATTTATTAAAGCCTCCCTTGCATCATTTCAGGATAACATATAACAAAGTTTGCGGATGGGCAACCACAGCTATGTGCTTCAACAATTTGCATACAAAGCATTTTGTCACTGCATTTAGTGCAAAATACTTCACAGGATAAGTAGAATTATTTTTCAAACGTACAATTTTGTGCTGCTTTCTTAAAAAAAATTAATGTGATTTTATAAGCTTAGCTTCAACTCCAATTGATCAACTGCGCAGCCTATTGTCCATATCTGAAAAATAGAGTTCGTCGCTTTCTAACCATAAATACATTTTGAACAACTTTTGGTGTCAAAATTATTCGGGAATTGTATAAGTTTTTTCCAAACCAAACATATACACTTTCTACAAGTACACAATTTAAAAAGGCCTAATATTTCAACATCTTGCCACTTTTTTTGTGAAAGTCGTTCGCAGCACAATGGATTTTTCCAAACATTTAGTTTTTACCGACCTTATAGCACAGAAAATTTGTTTGATAAAAACAAACTCCCGATTTAGGCTGTAAACAATGTTCAAATATATTTTCATCAACTCGAGCAAGCACTACTAAGCAGATTATCATGTTAACTATATTAAAAATGAGGGTAAGAGTTGAAGTTAGATATTGGCTGTTTTGGATGTTAATGTTGGCAGACTTGACACGTTTATGCCACTTCCACACAGCACATATGTGCACGCTGATGCTTAGCTTTTCAATTACTCACAGTTGTGATGTTCCCTTTTCCGTTTATATATAAAAAAACGGCTTTTCTGAAAAAGTAGTGCAAACGAATTTTGAATAGCAACTGCATAAACGAAAGTTGCATTGAGATTCATTGCACTTAGGCGGCTGCAGGAGGACTTTAAGAAAATACGTTTAACATCACTCCTCAAATATGTTGCGGAAGTCATTGCATGGAGCGCAGACCGCTAGCTAGTCCATACAGACGTAAGAAGAGTCAAAAATAAAAAAAATCATGCTAGTCTACCCAAAATGGTGACAGTCTACAGCTCTCTGTTCGTCTGCCTG
>JAYGXS010000009.1:204910-239025 GCA_036362985.1 Ligula intestinalis
GGACATTGTAGCAGTGCCTGGAGTTTGGTTATCATTTCGCTGATAACCGTTTTGCAGGTAGAAGCTAGGATCACTTACGGGGACAAGAGGCTCCATTTGCATGGCGTTAACGCTAAATTGGCAAGACATTATTTCGTGAGATATTTTCTAAGCATAATGATACTCAGAAACCAACACGTGCCAGCTGTCTTTTTAAAATTGAGTTTTATTTACGGTTCCAGAAAGCTTTTGTGATAAAAGGTAAATTTGGATGGACGCTTAAGGACTACCAAGGTTGTGACTGTCATCTGCATCCTGTTTCGCCTTCGGTATCCTTGACTTAGTCAAACGCAGTTCTGTGTTAAAGAAAGGTGCGGTTATTCGAACATAAGCCAATTAAATTTCTTCCAGGCGTATGTGAGGGTTTTATAAGAAGATTGTCGTAATCCTTGGTGGAAATGCCCATATTTTCATAGCTGGCGGGGGCAGTAAATATATCAGTTTCACAAAGTCTTAGCCTTCAATAACACAGCAGTGTGTTTGCATTGGCCCTTTGCACCATAAAACCACATTGACCAAATGTAGCAGTATAGAAGAGGAAGATAAGACAACAGTTAAAAGTGTTTTATCTCCTGAGAGTCCAATTCCATCGACTTTCTTTAGCCAGTGTGTACCATACAGAAATAAAAGGCATGTGCCCACAAGTGTGAAAGATGCGCAAATTTAACGTTATTAAACGTTTTTAGGGGTATTTTACATGCGTATCATAATTATCTTTTTCTGTAACCACAGCTTGAAGTCATCATGGGTGTGGTGATGGCTTATTACTGCCACGATTTTCGTATCCGCATCGGTTGTGGGCTGGTTATTTGTGAGCCAATTATGCCATCTGTCATCATTTTTGTTTCTGCACCCGATCCTTTCCACATATCAAATTTTGTTGGCCAGCAAATGTCTCAGGACGCCGTATGGGAACGTCAAATCGTTGTGTTAGTTTATGGAATATGCACCTGATAAGCAAGACACGAGCAGCTCGCGACTCACGCGGTTGCCAGCATGCGAGTATAAGGGCTTAATATGCTTGAAAATATGGCCGCGTATCGTTCAGTGAGCTTAACCTGGAAGTAAGCATCTTTCTTCCTCACCGCCGCTGCATGATCTGTCTTTCACGTCTCAAGTACTTTCATGGTTTGCTTTTTCCAAAACTGCACCATATCTAGTCAATGACTACAGCCGTTTTCTGCCATGACAGTGAATCTTTCGGTTTAATAACCCGGTACCTGATTGTTGTTTTTTGACCTAGACAAAACTCAAAATCCAAGTTACGTGAGCAAGCGGCTCACTGCTTCAAAAACATATTTCACGTACGCGGGGGCTCGCCAAACTGTTGGGCCAGTTTGATGTGGATTTTTCTTTCGTCAACGTGTGCATTTGTTGACAAGATTTCGCTGGAAACCATTCGGATTCAGTGCTCAACGAAGGTCTTTTAATTCAGTTCATGTGTTTATCACTTTGCTGCAATTCGTGTCCACGGTAAAGTCCGCTTACGCAGCTGCGTTTGTGACCGAGCAGTTTTTTGTTGTTGAATTTCGATAAGAACATAGTTTTGGTCGCCTTCTTGAAAACTTTAGTGTTTAGGCCAACACCATCTTTGTGGTGAAAGGGAACACCCACGACGGCCGGCTAGTTGGTTTCTACTTCGTTCATCGTTAACTTTTTACACATGCGTGCTGTGTACAGGACTTTTGCTGACCGAGTTCTTATAAGGATTCAGTGTGGACCTTTGTATTTTTGACTTCACTGCCTGCGTTTTCTTAAACATTTGCGCTCCATTAATGCCATATTTTTCATGCAAGGTCTGTGACAAACCAATTTCCGGTGCATAAGAACACGATACGCTCATGTGATATTGTGGAAAAAAGTCTGCTCAGCTTGTATCCAATGAGCATCACAGGTGAAGACAAAGCACACCAACCTTTCAAATTTAAAATGGATGCTCTCGCAGACGTATGAATAAGACATTGCGATGAGGTAATTCATATACTGGAAGGGATTTTTTAAAATGTCAATGATTGGTAAAGCTTGAACCGATTTCCATAGGTCTTTTTTAACAAGGTAATTCATACTTCCTTGAAAAGTGCATAATTTTACACCCTAGCACCTATTTTTTCTCTTTTTTTAACGTGATCTTTTCTTAAATGTTTCAGAAACAAATGCACAGCAAATGGATGTTAACTTTAAATAAATACAATCATACGTACTTTTAGTGCTATCACGTGGCTTTTAAGCGGCCACTGTGATTAATTTTTACGACAGAACTGTAGTGGCTTTATCACTACAAATATACAAAACGTCTTAGCAAATACGCGATGAAAACTTTCGAGGGTAGATTAACTGGTAATTAGGGATTTACCAGACTATTCTAGTGGAAAAGTTGTAAAGTCCAGTAAGGAGATTGACGATGAAGATTAGAAATGATACAACTCACTTAGATCCCTCACGATCCTAGTTGGCAGTAGTCAAGTAGTCGACTTGCCAAAGGATAACTCTGCGAGGACTGGATCCAAGTTCGTTGGGCTGTGAGTTGCAAAATGGGGAGGAAACTCGTTTGCAACTTGTCGCTGGATTCTCCTGGAGCCCGAGAGTGATCACCAGAGAGGTGTCGTTGAAGGGCAAAATAAACAGCGGCAGGTGAGGAGAGAATTGAGCTGTGGAGAGTGATTAGCAAGATAGTTGCTAGCACGCGTCAAAACCGAAAGTGTGAGACAACGTGTTGTATTTAGTTTTTACAAACTTGGTTATTGATAAATTTAAACAACACGTAAGTAGGGCCCAGAGCCCACAGAACTCTACCAAACAGTCTGCGTTTGGCTTACCCCATATTTCCTTATCTCTCATTAACTATTTAACAGGCAATGCATGGAAAGGACGATGATTGAGCCACACATTGGGACATCGGTGTGCTTTCAAAAATGGAAGAGTACAATCTTGCAGCCTTTTGCCCTAGCGCCGCTTTGTATTGTACAGCTTACTGAATATGCATTGAAAAACATGGAATTTACCTGTGGATAACACATCTTAGTGAAGTTCGTTGGAATGCTATATGCTCATGTTTTACTTTTAACACCAGTTAATTTTTTTATAATTTACAATTTTTGTCATTGTGTTTAATGTTCTCCACTTAAGTTGGATACAACTGACTGTCTCTTATTTAATTTTGTAAGATTAACAGAATCAATTTTCAATGCTAGTTTTCATTAATATGAGGTGATCAAATTTACTTTTGTGCTGAACTGCTTACAATTCTTCTTCGCGAGCTATGGATTATGACACAATTCGGAATGTTTGACCAACGAGAATATCGTAATAAAAAGCACGAGTATATTTGGTTACCTCAATTTTCATCCAAAATTCATCCCCAGGAAGTAATTTAAAAGAAGACGACTCGAACGCTGTGGCAATTCACTTTGAACGCCCTCGAGACTGCATCCTCACAACTTCAACTGATGTTGTGTATAGACCTCATAGCAGCCTGTTGAGACACAATGCAGCGCACCAGAAGATAAAGTTGCCAGAGTACAATAATTTCGATGGGTGCATAACTTCGTAAACCGCGCAGGCGCAAACGAACTGGCCAACAAAACTACACCAACCCCAAACTTATTGGCAGGTGATTCCATACGTCAAAAACGTCCCGAAATTTTGAGGCTGGGGACAGGGTACTCTGCTGCTGAGACAAAAATCATGGCAAAATACACGCTGTTAAGGGACAAAAAAGACAGAGTTGATGTTAAAGCAGAAACAGTTATAGTAAACTATCATATAGTGTCATGTCTGCCTGCCTTTCCTAACATATAACTGGACGTTAGAGACAAAGCAGGCACATTCATGTTTACAACATTATAAATGGCCAAAATAACTCAGTTAACATATAATTGTGCGAATAATCAACGAACTAAAGGTACTTGTTCTCTTTACTTTAAATATTTCTCAAAAGTACCTCCATTCATTTTCAAATTCAATTTCGAACCTGACTTTAACTTTACAACTTTGCGTAAATACATGTTCATTAAAGTACACTTCACATTGAAGACAATGAGGCTGACCCGATAAATTTGGTTGGTTTCCGTCATTTTTGTCACCCAATTTTGGATTTGATGACTTTGGTCAGTAATTATCCAAAAGCATTTGATCATATATTGTATGTTAATTTATTGTTTCGTTGCTCAGGTGACGTACACAGCGATTGAAGGGCAATACGGTACATCCTGTGGGTCAAATTTATTAATCTTTGAAACACCAAAACACATTTTAGACCAAAAAGAACCCCCCAAACAAACGTCTGATATTAATATTCTCACGACGTTTAACAAAGAGCTCCCTATAATAGGTTTAATTTCAAAGTTCTTGAATTAACTACATCACTGCCGACTGGATGTGCATATTGTCTTTATCAAAAGTTATTCCAAAATAAAGCCTTAGAATTTTGAGATTTTTGTTTAGTTTGTTGTTTTCTAAGATAAGCGCTGTCATATAAGCTTAGTTGTTGTTTCGGATACTTTTTTTATTTTGGCCTTTTTCTCCTTAGTTTGCACAGATTAAGTTTGACTTACGTTCAGGCTTATTTTTCGTATAGTTTACGTTTTCGGAAGAATGTTTTTTGGGACCGTCCCAGAGAAGATGCTCAGTCCCAAATTTCGGTAATGGACACACTTGTAAGAAATAAATCGAAATTGTCGGTGACATTAAAAAACAAACGCAAGTATGCTAAAATGAGATGCAAAAAAGGTACAAATGTAGATTGAGCGAATGGTTAATCTCAAAAATAGGTCTACGAACCAGAAAAGTCATTCAGACGCCCGCCAATGTTGCGAATAAACGACGAACTGAATATTCATGTTTTCTTTATAATAAAGATGTAAGGAAATAGAAGCGTTCACCGAGAGAAATTTATTTAAAGACGTACGTGTCGGATAGTGGTCGCGTCTACCCATCCTCCAAGAATGGATAACCTGGCTCAAGTTATTTGACTCTATGCCGTCCTTGTTTGCGTGTGCCTGTTCTACCAAGCATGTTTGTGCCACTCTCTCTGTCTCTTGCCGCGTCCTCAGTCTTCTCGTCTGTCGGTCTCCTGCCTGTCGCCATGTCACTAAATTCGCTGATGAGACTCAATTTGGCCGAAACAAATCGCCATTCTGAAGACCGACAGGCCACAATATCATCCTACGCCTGACGTAGCGAATCAGTACTAAAATCAAACGGCTATCAATGTTTCGAACACATATATATTAGTTGACTTATAGGGCAAAACTCATATGCACACACGACCTGCATCTGCTATTGCGTGTTATTATGTACCTGTTGATATATTCCCTATAAATATAGAAGAACCAGGCGAATAAAACTTGTTTTTGAGCGATCGGCTCGCTTACATGCCAAGTGTAATTTAAACCGTGACTTTCCGTTAGGTTATTGCCGTAAAATATGCTAATTCAGGTAAACAGCACGTTAAGGACTATGTTGCTGGCCACTAAAGTCATATTCTTCTTGCTTCCTATTAACTCAGCCAAGTTGAATTTGAATCACTCAAGTGATAAGTGGTCTACATTCACCTAAATATGCGGTCGATCAACAACTAAGTATGCGCATAACATTAGGTGTGTGCAAGTAACTTAACATCGTTCATCAGGTGAAATGTCACGGTAAATAACGAAGTAGAAACAGGCAGTGCAGAGAGACAACCGACTATACCAGATCGCTACCTGCATTCTGAAAAAAGGCATAAAAGAATCGCCTTCTCGGGCACATGGATAACGGCAGACGCAGCTTATCAGATGGGGTGAGTACAAATACAGGCCTAAATATGCAACTCTAGCACCATAAACAAGCATTTGGATATACCACTCTGTGATTTTACTTCTTGTGCTCACCACCAAAAAACAACAGCCCCGTTCCAATCGAAGCACACAGGCTGCCAAAGCAAGGTCACACATCATAACTCAAGAGGCACACGCATGTGATTCACGTCAAGATGGCGAGGACATGGACGTGCCTTCGCCATGGACCTCCACTTGCCTGAAGCCAACGTTTAATGCTTTGCCATATTCTTTGTCCATAATTAATCGTGTGGAGCCGAAGCATCAGAATAATTATATGTCCATTTTAGAGATCACATCTTCTTCTTATTCTTTTACTTTATAAACACAGACTGGGGCACGCACATTTGCTTCTGTTAATATTTACATTTTACAGTTGCACAAATTCACCGAGAAGACCACCTTTATCAAAAAGTGATTATGGGGCTAACCGCATAAATAACTGTGATTCTAATGCAACATATTCACAGATTATTTAATAAAAATCAGATAGTCACGTAAGTCTTCCATTTTCTTTCATAGCAGACAAAAACTTTGTGGTGTTAATTTTAATTTGGTAACCACGAGTGTGCGCCTTTTACTCACGGCCCGAAAATTGAACGTTCTGTTAACATTTAAACTGTGGCCTGCGGGTTCTGCGGAGTATCCACGGACAGGCTGAGTCTTTATATTTATGTAATGCTGTGTGTTATTCCAAGAAGATTATAACTGCATAATTGAAGGCCACCCTATTGTTTGTTATCTTGCTCTTTTTAACCCAATTTAGTTCCAGTTGACGACTATTAGACTACCCTATATCGGTGTATAACTGCTAAAAGACTTTATTTTTATAAGTTAAGGCCAACCTATCGGGAGCGAGCGTCCAAGCCGCTCGGCTACTGCAACCCAGCTACGCGAGTTACAGCAAGATAAGTAAATTGACAGGGTTGACACGATACATTCCGCCAACAAACTCGTTGACCAAACTGCGCTGAACACTGAAACCCAGCTACGCGAGTCACAGAAAATTAAGTGCACTGACAGGTTTGACACGATAAATGCCACCAACGAACTCGTCAAACAGTGCGACATAAGAGACCAAGGTGTTAACACTATGGCAACCATGACTACCTCCCAGAAGCCACAGAAAGGTAACAACAAGGGCACTGAGGACACGCATTGCCCGACGGCATGCGAATTGCAAACATTGCCCAAAATATCAAAGCTGGAGTCACGCATGGACTTACTCGGGGATGTTATCGCATGTTTTCCCAAGCACCGCAAATTAAAGCCGCTAGATGAACCAGTTAAAATCAGCAGCTAGAATCCGCATTGACAAAACTAGCTACCAGGCACCAGGCAATCAGTCTAAGCGCGACTAAAACATAGGAAAAGGAAACAGAAACAAGCCAGAATCTACCGCTCCAGAACAGCTAATGTTCTAGAATCGTCAAAACGGCCAAAAGTAAATGAAAGCGTCTAGCTGATCAATCACAGATAAAAACGAGTAATATTGCACGAAAAGGGACTGGCGAAGAGCTGAGTGAAGCAGTAGAGACAGCGGTTAACCAAGACAGCTGCGGTCCCATGCACACAAAGCAACTTATGCAAAGGATGCCGAAAAAAAAAACATACAAGTGTGCCCATACCTACACTTGAGGCCCCCACATTTAACCAAACAGACACTACTGAGATGAGTTTGAAAAATGTCACCGCAGTTAACAAACAAGCGGTTGGTTCACCACGTAAAGTGCAGTGTGTAGCCTATACTTACAGGTAAGATCCCCACATTTGACCAATCGGCCACAGCTGAGGCGAGTTGAAGCAATCTCGATGTAGTCAAAAAAAAACCAAAATTGCAACCATAGACTTTGGTCGCACACAAGACGGTCAGAATAGCAGCGCAACAAATTTTTTATAAGAAAGTGGGTGACAGTGTCGCAAGTTCGAGCTCGAAACCCACAGTCGAAAACGAGGCTAGTACTGCCTACATAGACTCCGATCGCACGTTGAACCGTCATAATAGCAGCAACAGAGCTATTCACCAGAAAGTAAGCGACACTGTCGAAGGAACAAAACATATCGCTAAGAGAGAATCAAACATTGTTATGCAGGGATAAACTGAATCATCCACAGCCACTCCCAATGACCGGCATTGCATAGAAATGCAGCTCTTATATGCACTTCTGAACAAAATGCTTGGACCGAATGCATCAATAGAGTTTGATAGTGCCTTCCGCCGTGGAAAACGGGCAGAGAATAAATCTGGATCAAGGCGTCCCAGAACTCTGAAAGTGGTCATTACCAGCAGTCGAGAGGACAATCTTATTCCGGCTAAGCATTAAAGAAAAAATATATCGCGGGAGTTTTTTTAGCAGGATTTTCAACTACAGAGCGGAAAAAAACGTCGTAAATTCGTTACAAATTGAAGGAGCGAAACAGCAAAGGGTACAAAACTGGGTTAATTACAACAAACAAGTAAATCAACGTCCAGTGTTCTGACCTAGGAAATATCCGTTCATGACACCCATGCAGTCGACCCAGTAAGGTGTGGGTTCTGCTGAACTTAACAAGGACCCGAACAAGCCGAGAAAGGAAACTAAAGTGCACGTACACAAATGAGCAAAGCCTGCTCCCTTAATAAGACGAGCTTAATATTACTATGTGCCAAGTGGAACCAGATGTCGTCTGTAAAACAGAAATATGGTAATCCACAAAGGTAGACGATCGGGATGTTGCTCTTCCAGGTTTTCAGATGTCCCGAAAAGAAAGAGCTGGGAATCAGGGTGGGGTGTGCTCACATATGTTAGACATGGTCTGCACGTGTCAAACGAAATTGATCAGCTCGCATCAGATAAAGAGGCCATTTGGCTGATGGTAAGAACACCGGAATCTCAAGCCCTTGACATCTTGGCGCTGTATCGACCACCGTCGAACAAGCCGCAGTCAGACACGTGCCTAATAGAGGAAGGTTAAGCACTTGGCTTGCGATCGAATTTCGTGATTATAGGCGAATTTAATGCTCCGCATATCGAGTGGAACCTCAATTCTGCAGCAGGTTCACAGTTAACTTTCAATCAAGGACTCCTATGCACGGAACAAAGAGCCGTTGTATCACACCACGTAATATCTCCGACCAGGCAGGGTGAAGTGCAGCAGACTAACTACTTCGATATTGTACTGTCAAAAGCACCTGACATTGTAGACGTCATAAATTGTTTACCTCTTATAGGCAAAATCAACTATGTAGTTATACAGCGGGAGTATTCACTCTTCTCTGAACCTCATTGTAGCGTGACCGTTAGACACAATGTATGGCGCGGAAACTTTAATCAAAGGAGAACAGAAGTGTGCAGGTTAGAATAAAAAAACGGGGCATTCACTGGGTGTGTCCATGGGGATTTGTCGGTTTGTAAAGAGTGTATTACACGGACTGATCACCAGTTTGTGCCCCAATGGCTAATAACCACGCTGAAGATAGAAGTTTAACGTAAAGTAAAGCTGTGTTAAACGTATCGGAAAGAGGGCAGACAACCGAGTGACACAAAAAGTACAAACCGCGGAGAAATAAGTGAAGGGCCTTCTGCTAAAAACCCGCCCAAGCTTCGGGAGTGACATAATACACCATACAGTAGGAAATCTGAAGGTCTTCTACAACTAAATTGGGCGATCTACCCGAAATTGAGACCCCATCTCGTTGTTAAAAACGGATTACGGTGCCAAAATTTGTGAGACCAAAGCAAAGGCTGAGCATCTATCAGGGTTCTTTCTGTCGGTCTTTACGAGAGAATTCGAGCTTAACGTTACCAATTGTAGTACAGAGTAAATTGTCACCATTGACTCAGACGTACTTACGATTGTTATTGTCCTGCAAGAAATTATTAAGCTACAAGACACGAAGTTGCCAGGTCCGGACGGCATACCTACAAAGCTGTTGAAAGAACTTGCCGTGGAGTTGGCAGAACCCCTGCAGTTACTCTTCCGGGCCACCCTTAACACAAGCCAACTGCCATCCAACTAAAAGACAGTGTGGATCTCCCCCATACACAAAAGTGGGATTCGGGCCTCCGCAAACAATTAAAGACCAATAAAACGTACTGCAACATGTTGCAAGCTCATAAGCCAATCATCAAAATAGAGTTGGTGCAATTTTAAAAGTGACCAACTTCTTTCTAAAAAAACCTGGATTCCGTAGAGGACGGTCCTGCTTGAAAAATCTGATTTACAGGCTAGAATAATGGACCAGAGCACTTTATCAAGGAAACACAGTGCACGCAGTCTTCGTAGATTTCAAAAAGGTGTTTGACGCTGTGCCTCATCAACAGCTCATATACAAGCTATGCGTGTAGGGGTAACAGGAAAAATTTTCCGATGGATCGAACACTTTCTGACTGGTTGAACTCAAACCATATGTATTGGGGACCAGTGGTCGACGGAGGCGGTGGTTAATAGTGCGGTTTGCCAGGGTTCCGTTCTCGCCCATATCCTCTTCATCATACATATACTCGACTACAAAAGTGCATAAGGTTGCGAAACCACAATGGTCACCGACGATTCTAAACTCTGCAAGGTCATTCGTAGCACAGACGACGAAGCAAGTCTGCACGGACATGTGCAATGATCGGACGAGTGGCTCCTGCCACTCAACGTCGCCAAATACAGTATTATTCACTTTGGTAAAACAAACTCATCGTATCGGAGGATTTTCAATCTAAATAGCTGCCAAAAGTGGAGATCCAGAAGGACCTTGGTGTGTGGTTCAATCCCTCACTCAAGCCATCACTGCACTGCTTGAATGTGGCCAAGTCTGCAATGTTGAGCTTGTATCTAATCAAGCGCGCCTTTGATATATTCGATAGAGTTGTCATTGGCAGCGTCTTCGCACGTTTGTGCGACCCAAACTGGAATTTGCCATCCAAGCCTGGTAACCTTTGGGAGTCCAACACAAAAAACCTTGAAAGGGTACAACGACGGGCAACTAAGTTAGTGCGAGGCAAAGCGTACCTTTCTTACGAGACGCGACTGAACAATCTTGATTTATTTCCTCTGGATTACAGACAGCTACGTGATGACCATATACAGGCATTTCGCATGCTGCGGGGTCAAACTAGTTGCCTAGCATATATACATTTATTTGAGCTGGACTTTGGACCTTGAGCCCGACTGGACACAACCTTAATTTCTGTTCTTTAACGTAGACTATTTGGATTCTGATACCATTTCGCCAGTACTGTTTTGGATACTATCGCTTGAATTTAATGTGGAAAAGTACTTTATACAACTCGTGAAATGTGTTATTGTGTCGTTCTTCATCAGAATACGGACTAAAATTTAAATTTTTTATTCACATCATTAATGTGAATTTGCAGCCTACAACCAAAGCTAGTGAAAACAGTCTGCAAAAACCACCAGTGACCTCGAAGATTTACAAACATCTCAGTCGTTCCTGAATATCCGGCATGTTGTTTATACACATTTAAAAACATTTCTGAGTAATTAAGCGTATATTTTTACTCAGTCTGCTAGAAATATTTCCAATAGTTTACACACCGTCATTAGATTTTCGTTATTTTGAATACCTGACAACACACAAGTTCAAAGTCGAATTTTGAATTTAGTCATTTCGTTTGCAAATGAAAGAAGCAAGTAGTACCCTCGATAATTCTACTAAACTGTCAGCGGGACCAGAAAGCCAACCGCGAACGCCTCGGGTGGAAGACGAACGGCTAGACGATGGAGCTGTAGAAGAGTACAGTAGTGAGGATCAAATTAGATTATCAACTACAGATGAGCGGTCTCAAAGTTTATTGAAAGTCCTCCCAGCGAACGGACGATAATTCTCAGAAGTTTAAGAGATGCAACTTATAAAGATAAGGCTTGCACATTCTGTCTTTTGCTTCTGCACAAATTTGCAGACTACGATATGAAGCTCCATAATGTGAAAATTGAGGTGGAGGAATTGAAGAAATCTCTTCGCTTTCCCCTTAAAAAATGACAACATTATCGTATCTGAAGTTTAGAGTAGGCAGCAGAGAAGATTATTTGCAGAATTCCGGGGTGGATCATCTAATGAGAAACATGAACAGACACCGGCAACCCAAGTGGCGAAATTGGTAGCTTCGAACCTCAAATCCTCTCGATACTGCGCGAAACAAAATACCCACCAAATTACACGGTCCAATCAGAGAAGGAGATTTTACATCTCCACTTTCTTGTGAAATCGGTTCGGGCACAGAAAGCCAGCATAAAAATTTAGTTGGTATGCTAAGGCTGCATACAAATCACTTTAAAAAAACCACAAATGCGGAAGGGGGCAGCTCGAAGACAGCTGTGAACAAAGCCATCCCGGTTCCCAAAAGAAGCTTATCCCTGGTGATGATAAGGAAAACCCAAAGTAGCAAGCCATTCCTAAAAATACCTTGGGCCCTTTCGAAGTTAGTAGGGCGGAAAATAAACGAAGGCCCCTTCGTTGCCCGCCGAAACCGCATAGTCGTTCAAGAACTACATGAATCAGACGGAACTACTCCGAAGGAAAGGACGGATTCGGACGTCGAAAAGTTTCGGCACCAGCTAAAATACATTCTTAGACAGTGAGAGACAGTAAGAGTTTGTGGAGCTTTCAGAATAGACAAACAGGTAACTGAACAGTCGCAAACAGTCAGACCTCAACATTTCAGGATTGTCTTGGATAACAAAGAACAGGTGAACTTGGTTCTGTCCCGGAAGACAGCTCTGCGCCTCTCAAATGAGACAGTGTTTTTTCTGCCGGAATAATCTCCAACAGAATGTTTGAAATGCCGAGAATTGGTGGCGGAATTACGGGAGAGATAGAGCTGGAGAGAGCAATCTGGCTATGTTCAGGGACCAAATAATACAGAAAACAACTATAGTGCTGTGGACGCAGTCAGCCCTGATGACGGCTGCCGTCCATTTCTACTGGAAAACTCGCACCCAAATGCATTGGACACTTCAGAGTCTCGCAGGCTGAAATTTATATATACTAACGCCAAGAGTTTATTCTCAAAGTTTGATGAACTTCGAATGCAGGTAGCCGATGGGTCCCCTGATGTTATAGCAATTACAGAAACCTGGCTGTCACAGAACATCCGTGATTCGGAAGTGGCGCAATGCAGATACCAACTCATTAGACGAGACTGAGTTGAACGCCAGGGTGGAGGAGTTGCTATGTATGTAAAGAATGAATTAAGTGAGAAGCCTGAAAGTATTACTCATGGTAATGATGCTAGTTGGCTGACAATTAAGGCATGGGGGTCGCAGCCTCTGGAAGCCTTGACTGTCTACCGACCAAAGCGGACAAACAGTGATGCATATGTGCGTTTACTGGTGTGAATAAAGGAGATAGGAAGTCGACCTGATGTTGCGCTCATGGGTGACTTCAATGCGCCCAGCATATGTTGGAACAATGTGCCGGCCAATTGTTCTTAAAACGTATTTTATCACTATCTGCTGAAAACGACACTTGAGGCCCTTCTCACACACTAGGTCCTAGTTTCAACTAGAACACGTGGAAGGTAACAAGTTAGTTGTTTTGATCCAGTCTCTACGAAGCATCTGGACACTAAAGACGAGGTAGGCTGCCTTTCTCCACTAGGTCAAAGTAATAATGTCATACTGTTGTGGGATTTTGTTCTTTACTCGTAACCCCCTACAGTAGACGAACCAAGGCCGAATATATGGCGAGGCGACTGTTCACAAATGAAAGAAGAGGCATCACAAATATACTGGGGTCTTCTTTTCTCTGGGGATGACAGTAAGGACTGGAATATATTTAAGAAGTGGTTGTTGCAGCTAATGCGCAGTCATTGTCCACTTTCAGTGCCCAAATTATCTGGCCGATCTCATTGGCTGAACAGAGCTATCAAAAGAGAGATCGATAAAAAAAACGTCAGAAGAAGTTTTGCAACACAAGCCGCAACGAAGATTTTGAACAGTAAAAAATCCAGCGGAACAAGGTAAAACAATGGGTTAAAAAGCACGACGGGACTTTGACAGCGATCACCTTCGCTGAGCCGTCAAAAATCCAAATTTGCTCTAAAGTTATGTGCGGAAAAGCACACGTAACTGGAACCCAATTCCTGTTATGCAAACTGATGATGGTCACGAAATCTCCGACTGTAAAAACAAAGCAGAACATTTTGCTGAATTATTTTAGTCTGTCTTCACCATGAAACCTACCTTCGTCGCAACTGATGACGAGGTCGCGGAAGCACCACATATTGGGGATGTTTTGTTTGAAGAAGAGACGATTTCTCAAGAAATAAAAAGCTTGAAGTTATGTAAATATCCGGCTCCAGATAAAATTCCTACCAATCTGCTCAAAGAGCTTGCTAGAAAGCTAGCTAAATCCCTTTACTACTGTGCCAGAAATCGTTTGATAATGGAATACTTCGTCCGGATTGAAAATTAGCGCATATTACACCGCTTTACAAAAGCGGTGGTCGTGCATCTGCGAATAACTACAGACTCGTGAGTCTGACCTTTTACTGTTTAAACTTTTGAATGGTCAAACCTTTAATCCTCTTAGTACAATAAGGCAGCTTGAGCACTCTCGACGCGCCAGTCATCGAGACGTATTTTTATTTCTTCCTATAGCACGCACAGTTAAGTACCGGCAATTCTTTTCAGTAAATGCCATATCAATCTGGAATAAGCTGCCCAAAAGTATTAAAACCCAGCAAAACTACCCTATGTTTAAGAGAGCTGTAACTAGTTTTCTACATTCAGGTCAACTTTCCCGAATTTTGGGTGCTGACTCGGTGGAATCTCTCTTTCACTCTGATGGCGTTCGTGGACTTTGAACCCCGCCAGGCTTCACTGCTGAAGATAATGCGGCTGAAGCAGCAACCCGCAGTCTGCTAACCCTTCAGCCGATAGCTCGCAACTTTTGCCGACAACCATTGATGAAAGACTGAGAACACTGTGTTCTTGTGCCAACCCTCTCCGTCTGGAACTAATGTTTTTAAACGATATGAAACAGTTCTCCTGCTGATGAGTCAACTCAGCTTACAACTGTACATTTATTCCGTTTGTATCATACCTTTGAAGGCAGGTTTTTTTCACTTGAAACAAACTCCTAATCTCGCCCAGTATTGACGAAACAAAAAACCTGAAACAAAACCAATACTGGCTGCAACATAAGGAGTTTGTTTTAGGTTTTTTCCGGTCTTCAAGGTGTTGGAAGGCGCCCAAGAGGTGCATTACCAACTCTTTACAATTGCCTGTAAACTGGCATAATAAACATATTATTATTATTATTATATGCTGCAAAGTAATGGAGAAGATCATCAAGAAGCAATTGATGATGTATTGTGAAACTCATTATATATTGTTGAATGCACAATTTCTTAGGGGAACGTCATGTTTTACAAACTTGCTTTATACGATGCAAAGCTGGACAAGGGCAATTGATGCATAAGAAACTGTACATGCAGCCTATATTGATTTCCGGAAGGCCTCTGACATTATTCCACACCAACGTCTCCTGCATACGTTGAGATTGATGGGTATCGGAGGCCGACTTCTTACCTGGATTGAGAATTTCCTATCTGATCGTTCTCAAACGGCGTGTGTAGGACGATAAAAATCAAGGCCGACAGTCATCGAGAGTGATGTACCTCAATGCTCAGTACTCGCACCCACCTTCTTTCTCTTGTTAGTAAATTATTGTGTACAGGAATTGGACTGCGAGTGTGGCATGTTTGCACATTATGTAAAAATATGGGGGGTCATCAGGTGTGCTGCCGATGAAGATAACTTCCAGGAAAATCTTTTTCGATGTAACGTTTGATCGCATAGATGGCTGCTTTCGTTAAATTCTGCACCTGGGAAATCGAAATGCGGTGCCTTTTGCGCGACCCTGCCATTTGAACGGAATCCTTTTGCAAGAAACAGAAATACATAAGGATCTCGGCATCTGGATGACTGACAATCTCAAACCTTCTACACAATGTTGTTAGGCGGCTGTAACTGCAACTTCAATGTTGAACGCCATCAAGCGGGCATTCATGGTTTTTGATGAAGGCTGTTTCTCAAAAAATCTTCGGAACATTCGTAAGGCCACATCTTTACTACGCACATCTTGAATACTTAAGAGGGTGCAGCAGCGAGCAACAAAATTAGTAAGAGGCCAAGGTTCACTAACATACGGGATCTGTCTTAATAACCTCAATCATCATCCTTTGAGTTATAGGTAGTCACACGGTCATTTGATTTAAACCTTCCGTATAGTGCGTGGCTTTGACTGCGCTCTTATGTGTGACGACTTCATTCAACTCGCCACATCAATTAATCTCTGGTGGCATCCCGTCAAACAAGCACAAGATCCTACAGAAAAGTACAAGAACATACAAGATCACAGACGATATTACCCCCGCTCCTCCTAGGACATTTCTACATCGATATCCCCCATCACATACGATCTAGGATATTGTGGCTGCAACCGTTCGTATACAATTTTTTTTCTGCGCCTCTGGAATTATTTTTCTTGTGTGGACGATATTTTGAAGATTTTGTCTCCCAACCAATTCTACCGAAACGCCACGTTTTTACACCGAACGCAACCTCTTTAAACCAGCAAATTCGCGGCCTAGTAAAACAAATCGTTAACATCAGAATATTATCGAGACCTTCAAAGGCCGAGTCGTTTCCAAATATCGAATACACTTTTTCAAATAAATTTTAAATGCTTATTAAAAAATTGCTACAGCATTTGTTAAGTTCCCTCGGATTATTTGTCGTAAGTCACAATCTGAAGATCATATCAACTGTTTTTTTAACGTAATAACTAATACAGTTTGTTAAGCAATTTAAGGAGATTTTAACAACCAGCTGCGGTAAAATCATATAGGCTGAATTTTTCTAAATCATCTCACATTTCAAGCAGATTTTTATCAAAATTATGACAACAAAAATTAAAGCTTATCGTAACATATCTGCTCCCCGACCCAAGCGGTGCCTGACCACGCCTAATAGTCAATGCCTTGATATCAACACGCAGCCCATTGTCAAGGCTAAGCAAATTGATTTATCAACTGTATGGATTGCATGATGAAGTTTGGTTCTGTTTTGTCAATACTCGGCAATCTTTTTGATGGTTACTTATCAGATGTACCCTCGCAAGATTGTAAAAAGTTAGACTCCCTCGTCCATCTTATAACCACCGAAGCGTTTGATAGACAAACCGAAGCTTTAAATTGATACTAAAAATGCCTCCATATTTAGTCGCCAGTTGGATATTGCAAATGATTTTCTATGTTCCGGTGCTTTCAACTGCAAAATTGCAGAAGCCAAACGCCTCCAATCGCGTAACAAGAACCCGCCCATCCTTTTAAATTGTTTTCTCTGATCGAGGTGGATTCAATCTTCGCTCAACGCGGTCGCATTTCCCGATTAAGAGCACTAGTCCTTACAAGAGCGGACCTAACGCTCATTTAATGTCCCCATTCCCCCCTATCAGTTCCTTTACCCATCCTCTACCATCCAAACCTGCAAACTTCTACATGCCTTCTCGCCTCCCCCCATTCCTCACAAACGCCCTCGAAGCTTATTTTCGTTTATCCTCTTCCCATTTTTCCCTGCCAGAAAGCGAGGCCCCTAGATATCTCTGACCGTATCAGCCATCCATTATTGTCTACCCGTATGCTAACAGCTCCATACCCGTCAGAACTTATTTCACAAATAATAACGGCCTACAGTTTGCCTACCCACCATCAAATTCTTTCTTATAACGATAGCCATAATCCTGTCACTCGAAACACACTAGATGTCATAGTGCTTAATGCAAGGTCCATTATAAATTAAATGGCTCAACTTCAAGCTATCATTTTCGAGATGATGCCCGATGTTACATGCATAACATAATCTTGGGCCCATCCAATCCTTTCTGACTGCTCCGTTACTATAGACGAATGTGAATTCTATCGTCACTATCGCATTAATACGCGTGGTGGTGGTTGTCTTCTCTATATTAGAACGCCATTTAGGCACTTTCCGTTTTATCTAAATAACACGTCCTTCTCTGAAAAATTACTGTTTGGCTTCTATTATCCTGTCGCCACGGCAAAAGGCGATTAACGGATGTGTATATAATCGTCCTAACTATTCATCTTAAGAAGATGCAAATTTGTGTGAAATATTCAAGTTTATTTCAGAATCCACTTTTAATGTTATAATTATTGCTAAAAAAAATTGTTTTCCTGAAATCGACTGTCTTTCAAACTATTGTCCACATAGATTTCAGCCTCTTGTAGATACCATTAATTTTTCTAACTGGTCTCGACTGGTTTATTCCCCATCAAAACAGAATCATATCCTTAAGCTGATTTTCACAAATGGTATTGCCCCTCTCTTCGTTTACTTTAAGCAGGACATCTTCCAACGTGATCACACATTAATGCACTGTTGCCTTCCGCTTCCATCTACGGGAAAGTCTAGAGCTAGTCGTACCTATCATGCAAATCACCTCGCAGCTATTAGCCCAATCAACAATGTTCTTGACTCATTGGATTGGCAGACCCTCTCCTCCATTAACGACGCTGCATATCTTGCTGAAATCATGTCAGTCTTTTCAAATAAAATGCTGGAATTTGTGCCCACTACAATTGCGAAAACCTACACACCAGAATCGGCCGTCCCTCATTTTCTTTTGACCAGACTAAATAAATTAAGGAGGCAGCTGAAAGATAGGTCTTCTAGTTCGCTGTCTGTACATCTAAGGATCGCAGAGATCTTTGAATTAGCATCAAAGATTCGTCTTTAACGTGACCAGCACAGGGAATATTGCACCCTGAGCGAGTCAAACTCTGCAAAATCTGTTGCAAGACTTTTTCGTCGTAGGTCTTCCGTAAAAAGAGGAATTGAAATACCCCCATTGCTTAATGAAAAATACATTTGTACTTGATGAGTCCGATTAGGCTGTATTATTCAATGTTTTTTGCGAAGAATTTTACGACAAAATCCGAACCGGTCCCATCGTTTCAACCGTATATTTAAGGCCCAAGTGGCCCTGTCGTTACAAACATAGTGCTATCGTGAAAAAAATAATGATGATAAACAGTGAACTCTTATAAAATAATTGTCATCGGCAGTAAAAAAAATTCCTGAGTTCAGCGGGCCACCGAGTTCAAAAAAATTTAGTAGAAAAAACTGCCTTAATAGGTAACAGGGATTGATGTGGTTAGTTTGGGACTTGATGTTGAGGGTTCGGGACTTTTATGGTGATGGGAAAAAATAATATATCGTTGAGTTAACAAAGGGTCATCCATGACAACAGTAGAAGGCAGTAGAAGTCAAGGGAACACCATCTAGTCGCAACCCACCAGATTCCAGAGCCAATCTCAAAGACCACAGCGATGGTTGCAAAAACGGAGAAGAATTCGCAGCCGTTGGAAGTTATGCTTGACTCAGCAGAGTAAAATGCTAAAATATTGAGAAATCCTTTTAGTATCATGGGAAGATCTTCAGATGCCAGGAGGACCCTTTTCAAAGTCTACAACTTGCGTGTTTGGAAAGGAAACAGACAGTAACGACTTTATTTCCTCTAAATGTAATTGCTTATGTAATTTGTCTTTAAAAATCGATAGTGTAGAAATCAGTCTAATATCAATTGGAAGGTTGTTCCAAATAAAAACATATTTGGAGATAAAAAAGCGAGAACGGTTAGATTTAGAGCTACGGGGTGGTAAAATTATCATGGAAGAGTTACGAGTGGCGTAAGGTCGGTCTACCGGAAGGAGAGCGTTAATTTGTGGGAGATTAGCACTATTGTTAACGCGAAACAGCAAGCAAAGACCAGCTTACAGTCTTCTTACCCAAAGAAATTTAATGTTTGCTTATTGACAAATATCTGTATAACACATACCAGACCCAGAAACAGAATATATTTTACGAGTGAAAACTCGGTGAAACTTTTCAATCTTACTACGGTCATGCTGGGTCATGAGACCAAAAAGCGGACAGCAGTATTCTAGTATAGGGAAAAAACATGCGGTATAGTTTTAATTTCATTTCCGGAAGGAAAAAAAAACATTTTACGATAGAAATCCACATATATGTGCGGCCTTGGCAGAAATTCGATCTGCATGAGGTGATGATGCAAGCTTATTCGTGTAAGTAAGTCCCAAATTCTTCATCGTAGATCTTTCTTACAGTGGACTATTTTGGAAGATAATGGGTCCAGGAAGCCTTGCGAGACCAAAACTCATGAAACTACATGTTGATGGAGAAAACTCAATCTGCCATGTAGCACTCCAACTTGAGAGAGTACGCAAGTCTGCATTAACTTTATCAACGCAAGTACTGGCCGTGTCCTTAGAAAATGAGTAAATACACTTAAGGTCATCAGCATAAATGAAATTTTTCGAATATTTAAGCACTGTTGCAATTTCATTTATGTAAAGAATGAAAAGGAGTGGACCTAAAACCATGCCTTGTTAAACGCCACTAGTGATCGGCTGAGGCATCGAGTAGCTATTGCCACTAAGACCTTCTGGCTGCGGTTAGACAGGTCGGAGGCAATGAAATCGAGGAGGGGAGGCCTGATGCCTAGGTCTTCCAGTTTCACTAAGAGGCGCCTTTGTGGCACCTTGCCAAAAGCTTTACTAAGGTCGAAGTAAATCACGAGGACTGTTTGATGTTCATTACGAAGTGATGTAACCTGGTTAAGGAATGCCAAGTGGCAGGTTTTGCATGATCTCTTGGGAACATTGATTTCTCCATAGAATTAATTCGTAAAAATATAATTTGTCTAAACAACTCGCACTCTTCGAAAACTGATGGTATCCCCAATTCAGTTATCAAAAGAATGTCAACCTTTCCCAAATTACTTAGCCATATATGTACAATCTATCTCTGAAATGGTAACTTTCCTGACGCTTGGAAGACATCCATATTCTTCCAGTCTTTATATCAGGATCTTGTTTGCACATAAACAACTATTGCCGTGTTCACAAAACCCCGGCTCTAGCTGAACTTCTGGAGAAGATAATTTTTAATCAAATTCTCGATTTTTGCCTAAAAAATAAGCTTTCAAGTGATTGCCAGCAGGGTTTTCTACCCGGAAGATCATGCGAGACGTGTCATTTATCTTATCTTAACCACGTCACTTCCCTCCGTAACGAGCAGCAATCCGTGGTTGTTATCTACTTTGACGTGAACAAAGCCTTCGACAAGGTACCGCACAGACGGCTTCTGGAAAAATTGGAACCCATTGGCATCTGTTCCACCCTCCTCGACTTCATTGGTTCCTACTTGTCTAAAGGCAGCCAGACGGTCCAAGTAGGTAATACTTACTCCACTTCTCAGCTGATCACGAGTGAGGTTTTTCAAGGCACTGTCTTGGGTCCTTAACCCTTTATTCTATACATAAACGAAAATTATTCAGTCGACCTCAAACACATAAACTCATTTTTACGGACAAGGCAAGTATATGCGTTGACAGAATAAATGCGGACTTACTTACACTCTCACGTTGGAGTGCTACCTGGTAGATATAATTATCTCATCCAAGTGTAGTTTCATGTGTTTCGGTCCCGCCAAGCTTCCTCGTCCCCAAGGTTTTTTTCACAATGCTCCACCTTTAGAACGATTCACTATAAAAGACTGAGGTCTAAGCTACACAAATAAACTAGCATTGTCACCTCATGCGGATCGAATATCTGCAAAGACTGCACAGATATGTGGTTTTATATCACACAATTTCTTCCTGCTGGAAATAAAGTTAAAACTGTATGGCGTGCATGTTCTACCCTTCATAGAATACTGCTGTGCACCCTTTCGTCTAATAAATGTGTCTGACCGCAGTAAGATTAAAAATTTACAGAGGGTATTTACGCGCAAAATATTTGCTCTTCATCGATCCACTATTTGTTATACGGAGACATGTCAGTTAGCGAACATGACAGCTTAAGCAAAATTGTGCCTTGCTTCGTGTTTCAATCCTTAAAAATTGAATAAAAACAAAAATTAAGAACAATTTATCGATTCCAATATTCTTCGACTATTATCTCAATGTTTATAAAATATCTAACGAAATAAAAATTTTTTTTTTTCAACTATACTAAAATACATATTGTTTCCTCTTCTAATGTTTAAGAAGTATAAATTCTAATAATGTATATCTCAATTTCACGTAGATATTCGACAAAAGAAAGGCCAAGTTTCTTCTACCGATACACTTGAATGACAATGGTGCTTCGCAGCTGCCTCGACCCACCCCAGACATCTGCAACGTCCCATCTAATTATCAACATTCTGACAATGGACAACGATTGTAATCTCCGTATCGAGCAGACGCATGCATACGGAAGATGCGATGTCCTCAACTGATTTGTTTCGCCTTCGAACTGACCGCGGGTAAATATAACTCAGTTAAAGGACGTGACATTTTTTCCAGACCCAACATTTTCTTACTATAAAACCGTAACACGTACATGAACAGTTATTTTATTTCCTGTTTCCTAGATTTGTACTTTAAAAGTCAGGTTTTTTAATTCAAAAACGCCTTATTTCACACAATATTGACCAAGAAAAAGACCAAAACAAATCCAATAGTCACTGCGAAAGAAAGGGTTTGCGTTAGGTTTTTTTCCTGCCTTCCGTGGTTTTTGACGGCGCCAAAGATGTGCTTTACAAATAAACCTTATTATTTTTTTGGGTCAGAAGACTCGAAGCGGGCCTCTGTTTACTATTTTGCGTTAACTCTACCCCTAACCTTCCACGAATCAACGCTCTCATTCCCGCAGATATACCTTATGCCACTCTTAATTCCTCCAGGATTATTGCACACCCCTTAAGCTCCACTTCGAACCATTTTCACTTTTTTGCCTCAAAATATGCCTTCACCTGGAATAATATTCACCTCGAACTAAGAATGTCGTCTAACTTAGCGGTTTTTTTAAGTCCAATTACGTTAACACTTTACTTCGGAATATATAAAATCCTTGTTATCCGTCTCCTTCTCAAACACACAACTTTTGGACTTTGAAAAGGGTCCCCCTGGTATCTGAGTTGGCTTTATTTATATCAAATTTTTTTTCCATACATGTATATTTCTTCCTTCTTTGAGTGATATTTGGAACGATGCTTCGTCTACTTCTCTGTCGAGTCATTGTCGTTTTCTCCATTCTCCGTTTAACAACCCTGACGGTAGGCTTCATCGTCTTTTGTCCTGCTCGTGGTGGTTTTGCTATTTTCGCCAGTTCGTCGCTAAACTCTGCAGTCTCCAAGGTCACATCTCCAGCGTTTGGTTGATGATCAGGTGACCTCTGCCGTGCATTCTCTTGTCGACGCTGTTGTCCGCGATGGCCTCCTTCGGTCTCAACTCCCTGATGATTGATCATGAAGCCAGTCGGCTGGTGTAACAATGGTGAACGACAGCATCTGTTGTTATATGATTTCTTGAATTACAAGAAGCGTTTCCAACCCTGTTTCGTTCTCATCAACGGTCATGTCTCATTTGCACTACAATCAATCCTGTCATCCAAACCCTAATTTTGTTGAAGCAGGTTTTTTCTCCTACGTTTTTTATTTTAAGCGGAGGTTCGCTGAACTCCACCCAAGATTAAATGGGATGAGTTTTTTTCTGCTTCCTCCCTAGTTCATCATGCGTTGACTATTTTTTTTTTTAAATGACGATGAGCTGGTGAATGTGAATTATTCTACCAACACTACTAAACGTTCCCGCTGTCTATGTGGTTGTTTCATGGAGAGCAGCATTTATCAACTTTGTATTTTGTTTCCACAGCACTGAGTTTGCAATGACGAGGCCCTTCCGGCCTAAAATATGAAATTTGCTTATTTATTTATAAACTGTATGTTCCACAAGGACAATTGGATGAACAGAATAATTTTTTACTCTTATCGTGCCGTGAAGCCATGAAACAATCTTCCCGAGGCGATCGTTATGTCCCAATCTGTGCAGATATTCAAACACCGAATGATATACACATGCTACAACACAACTTGAACTATGTGACAAATTAGCGTTGAAACACCACTTCAACATGTGACTGTCTATATTTTGCTGACTGAAAACTTGTTTAAATTGTTTATAATTCTTAAGATTTTGATTTGACAAATAGGGAGTTCAAAAGCGCAAGCCTATATTTCCCTTAAATATACTGACTCACTTACCACTGCTAAATTGCGCGGAAACCCTCTAAATCTACGTGTAACTGGAGGAAGATTGAACACACGAAAATTATTCTTCTCTTAAAGTGTAATCCAGGCATGCAATGCTCTACCCGCATACATGGTCATGTCCTCATCTGTGGACAGGTAAAAGATGAAGTTGGATCAGCACATAAAAATAAATTATCTGTAATGACGTGAGACTAAGTACATTATCGCCCGTCAGGAAGTAAGACATCACTAGACTCTCTGGCAGTAATTAACTACCTTTTAAAAACACACTGCTCGTTTTTTTCACTAATATGTTTATTTAAGAATAATGAATGAATTAATCTCGTATGAAGGGTGCATTTCCGACACTCAGTTATGCTCTCTTGACCACCACAGTCTTCATCTTATGTTTTTTTTAGGATATTGAACAACCGTAAAGGCCTCCTTCTGACATGCTGCAAACAATTTCAGCAGCAGGACATCCGGCAAACAAACAAGGGGGGGGCGGATCACAGTGAATAACTACCGACCGGTCAGCCTTGCTGCAATATGTTCGTAAATCATGGAAAAAATATTTAATTACAACTTATGCTGTTCCTGGAACAAACCTTGTGCTATCGGATGCTCAGCATGGATTTCGTAGAGGTAGGACCTGCGTCACAAACTTGCCCTACTGTTAAGAACGGTAAACTGAGGCATTCGACGGTGAAAGCTTAGTGTACGCTGTATATATTGACTTCAAAAATGCTTTTTTAATAGCGTGGCACACAACCGCCTCCTTCATAAACTCAGCTGCATAGTAGTGAGGGGTAGGCTCCTTACGTGGATAAAAATCTTCCTACATCACACATCCACATCAGCGACAAAGAACCAGTCACGGTTGAGGTTGAGTGCAGAGTTGCCCAAGGCTCCGTTCTCGGCCCTTTATTATTTGCCATCTACATCAACGAATGTCTTAGCACACTGGATTGTGGCATCGTCATGTTGACATGGCCCACTTGCAGAGGGACAAATAGGGAACAACGGCCGTTTGTTCTTATGTACGCTGCAACCGACACTAGGCGGCACTCTCATGCCGAGACGAGAATGATGACAGTAAACAGGCTGCTGACGGATACACACAAGACACACTTGACCTTAAAGCAGAAAAAAATATAGTATACTATCACCTATTGTCATGTCTGCCTGCTTTAACTTACAGATGACTGAGGTATATAGTCAGTTTTGACGCAATCATGCATATGTTTATAACATTATAAATAACACAACTCACTCAGTCGATTTTAAATGGTACGAGTCATAAACGAACAAAATAAACATATTTTCTTTGCTTAAAAAATTTCGCAGGATTAAATCCGTCCATTAGTTCTCAATGACGTAACTCAATGTATGCAAAATTACTTAATTCAATTGCGACCATGACATTAACTGAAGATTTCCGAGTAATATATGGCATTTCACGTAAACTGCACCTTCATGACTATGATGCCGATTCAATCAATTTGTTTATTTCTCCATTTTTCGTCATCTAAGTTAGGACATTATGACTTTTGTAACTCATCATCCACATCCAGTTGAACATACATGTTATTATATTTTACTATTTCACTGTTCAGGTCAGCTACACAATGATTAGAAGGCAATATGATACATCCTGTGGGTCATATTTACAAATCCGTCGAAACTGCAAAACCCATTGCGTACCAAAAACAGGCTCTGGAAAAAATGTCTGACATTGTTATTCTCAAGATTATTGACAAAAGTCTGCACGGTTTTTTACGCTCAAAAAAATACCTTTAACAAATATTCAGCTGACGAATATATGTGCACATCCCTCTTCTACGACGTTATCTCAAAATAAAGCCGGAATGTTATGAGCAGGTAAAAAAGTTTCCTGTGTATGCTTACATGAGTGTTGTTGATTAAGCTCAGTTTTCTTTACGGTACTTGTTTATTTTAGCCATTTTTAGTTTATTTTGTCTTTATAGTTTTTATAATATTCAGGTTTGTTTTTGGTTTCGCTTACATTTTTGGCAGTGGGTTCTTTTAAGGCAGCCCCAGAGAAGACCCTCAGTCCCAAGTTGTTGCAAAGGACGCAGAAAATAGTGATAGATCGAAATGATCGCATTACATTTTCAGGAAAAACGCAAGTATGCAAAAGTGAACTAAAATAAAGGGGCAAATTTAGATTAAGCGAAATAAAAATCTAAAAAAATAAGTCTACGAAACAGAAAAAAAGCATTCAAGCGTCCGTCAACGTTGTAAATAAGTGGCGAACTGAATGTGCATGCTTTCCTTATTGAAAAAGATGTTAAGAAAGCGAAGGGTTAAACGATATAGGTCTATTAGAAGCCTGACGTGTCGGGTAGTGGTCTCGTCTACTTATCTTCAGAGAATTTGTACTCTGGCTCAAGGGCTTTGACTTTTTGCCGTCATTTCTTGCGTGAACCTGTTCTACCAATCATGTTTGTGCCACTCTGTCTATCTCTAGCCGCGTACTCAGTTTCCTCGTATGTCGGTCTCCTACCAGTCAGAGTGTAGCCCACTTGTGTGTTCGTTCCGTGGCCCTTTGTGACACCATGACTGGTGCTCGGAATGAGATGACGACAGCATGGCCGTGGCGTGGGATTGGACCAATCACAAATGTGAACCCCTCTCATCACAGTTCCGTGTAGCCAACGTTAACTTCTTTCCCATATTTTCTGATGATGCCGTTTCCTGTAGAATAGCATTCTCATTCCAGAGATAGCGTCTTTTTCTTCTATTTTTATAAATAAAACTTGAGACACGCATATTTGCTTCGATAGAGTTTTGCATTCTAAATTTCCAGAAATAAGTCAAGTAAATCACATTTACCAAAGCAGCCATTTAAAGTGCAACAGACCAAATGCTAATTTATACATAACTCAATAGTAATGGAATTTTTCCAGAATCTGCAATGTCACACAAATCTTTACTGGTGATAAGCTTACTTCGGATACCAAGAGTGTGAACCTCATTCACACTGCTTGCAAATTGAACGGTCTGCCAAAATGTCCACAGTGGCCTGCAGGCACGGTGGCTCAGAAGAATCTTAACGGTGGGCTCGACAGACGGAAGAGATAGAGGGCCACCTTCAAGCATGATCTACGTCTGCTGCCAAAACGAACTGGACACGTGCTGCACACAAACTGTCGAATAATATAATTGGATGTTTGTACACCCCTCCGGAATATAGTAATGATGACACTGGTCTTACAAATATACTAGATATTCTATCAAATATCCAATCCGAATATAAGATAATTGCAGGAGACTTAAACCGTCCAGAAATAAACTGGACAGAACTATCAGCTACATCCAGACATGATGAATTATTATCATCAATTGTGTTTTATAACTGGACGCAAATAATAAGCAAACAAACCAGGAAAAACAATAAACTCGATGTTATTCTCACCAATGATATCTGGCCCTTATATACGCAGGACGACAGCTTAACCTTTGATAATGATCATAAGGCAATAATAGCAGTGCTCCCTCTTAACATATAAATTAGACCTGATCGTACTTTCACTTCAATTAACCCCAAAAAAATATTGACATTGAATCTATGAATGACTACATTAGGTCATTGGATTGAAGTTCTTTCCTCCTAACAGCATCCCATCTAAAAGATGTTAACACATTAAATGCCACCTTAAATTTAATTCGAGATACCCTAATTTACGAGAGATCCCCATGTAAGTAATCACTTATCCCAAACTTTCTTTCCAAACGGCAAAGAAAACTTAAAAAACAACTCCACGACCTATGTATTAGTTATCTATATACGCTCAGACCCATTACAGACATCCACGAGTTAGCCCAGAACATAGAAGCAAGTAAGACGATAGAAGCAGAACATCAAGCAATCGAGTCCCCAGAATCGACAGCCCAAATCTTCAGGAAACAAATAAAAAATCATCAAAAACAAGACCCCCAAATCATGCTTGATGACCAAGGAATAGTAATAACAAATGACAACCAAATAGAAAATCTTTTCAACAAGTCTTTCTCAACTAACTATTCAGTCGAGGAAGAACCAATCTTCCAACCAACAGAAATGATGACACTAGTATTAAAAGAGGTATTTTTTAACGAAGAAACTGTAAAGAAAGCTATCCGTCAACTGTCAAATTCCACATCATTTGGAATGGACAGAATCCCTCCTTGCATACTGAGACATATGACATATGCCCCCATACTTTAGTCTATATATATCAAGGCAGAGTGCATTATGCCAATTGTGATTTCATTAAAACTAATAATATCCTTCTTGCACCATTTCAATATTTTCTTCCAAACTTTATCATGGCATCATAACGGTTACTTAAGGCAAATACCTCAACCTGGTTAGCCTTCATTACGCGTTGCATATTAACGTTGATACTTTCAGCATAGGGTTTAGAGGCAGGCAACGCTTGGGTCCAAGTGCTCGTTATTTTACGACTAACTTTGAACGTGAGCATAGTGTGTTAAGAACAAAACGGACATTTTAAATGACAGGTAAAACGCATAACAGAAGTGATTGAGCCTTCGCAGTTTTTAAGGGGATCATTTTCCTGGATTTCTGCATATGCATTTTACCAGGCTGTTTTTTTTCGCTCGCAGAAGGTTGTTCTGTGGCAGAATGTATTGAGGAAATGTATACTCCATACTTCTTCGGCTTACATTCTACTGCAAACAAAATATTTTCCGAAATCCTTCAAAATTTTTAAAGCATACGGCATCAGCCACAACGACACAGAGAGTAATTGTTTTGGGGATATATTGAAAAAAAAACTCATTGTATGTGGAAAAGTTGACAATAGGGTTGTCACCAATACTAAACACGCCTTCACGGCCGACTTCGAACAATCTTCCGTACAGAAAACATATTTGAAAATAATCCCGAAACATTACATATCGGTGGCATAAGCAATGGCTTTATAGTTGGTCACTGTTCAGAGCTATCGACTTAGCGATCTCCCCGTAAATGCGTAGATAATAAGTTTGAAAACAATTTGAAACAGGTGGCTACAAAATACGCAAATGTAGTCGACAGCGCACCTAGGAGTGGAAAGCATCGTTAAAGGCATGAAAATAAAAATACTGAGATAGTGTGCTGAAGGTTTTTAAAAGTTTTAAGGACCAATGACGACTGGTTAATCTGGTGGAGGCAGTTTTAAATTGTCAGTGCTTCGATCCACATTTGCCGCAAATCAGAGGTTGGCATTTAGTAATTTAATCCGAGTAAATGTAATGTTTGCTAACCAAAAGCCGTCCGTAAAATATTTATTGAATACTGAAATACGGATTTAACACAACAGGCATGTGTTTGTTTTTTTTCCTTATTTCAGAAACAAATTTACTGTTTCACTATCCAACTCTGGACTTTTTTTAAGAAGGTTACTTCGTAGAAAATAAAAAGTATCCAACCCAAGAAATCTAATTTTAAGGAAAGGCATCCTTTGGAAAAATGAGTAATTTTAAATTGTACATTTTCGACACTAAATTCAGCCTTCAGAGGTTTCAAAGAGATCTGAATTTTGGATTTTGGCAGATTTATTTTACCAGGCTGTTTACAGCGCTGGCAGAATTTTGCGCTTTGGCAAAATATATTTACGAACAATATTATTGATTCTTTGCTTGCGCACATTCCTCTGCAATAAACAAATATTTTGAAAACCGTTCCGGAAACTCTCTGCACGCATAAAATTAGCCACAAAGTCACGGACTGTAATTCTTTTAGGGATATATACGCAACAAAAACATTCTCATTAAGAAAGTCGAAAAAAGAATTGTCAATAACTGAAATCACGCCCACACGACCGACTTCGGAAACCCTTACGTACGAGAAACATATTTGCAGAGATTACCGAAACACTACACATGAATGGAATTAGTTAGTTTTACGCACGGTAACTCTTGGGGAATACGGAGGTAATGTGGTCCCGACTAAACCATACAAAATAACGTTGGCACCAATTTAAAACACTCGGCTATGACATTTGCGAATGCAGACGACAAAACAACTGCGAGTGTAGAAGTATTTTAGAGGAAGGCATGGTTGGAGGCAAGATAAGGAAAATGTGGAGATGATGACCTAAATGACTGGTTAGTCTAAAGGATACATGTTATGTTCATCAGATATCAGATCTCTGATTATTGCGAGAAAAATGATGGCAAAATTGTCGTGGGGTCACCCTAACATGCGCAATTGTTGCTGTTAACGAACCAAAAACGGATAATTAATACACTTTATATGACTGATAAACTTTTGGCGAAACGCCTCTATTAGGTAATCTAGCGGCGGTTGTTATGTGTATTTCATCTCTTTTGTGATTTATGAGAAGAACAGGCGATCACGGGTACTATAGGTTTTACTTTCCTGAAGTTTAATAAGCGTACAGGCCTCCGTCATCAGAGGAGGGGGATGTTCCGCGCCTCACAGTATTTATAGTATGTGAAAAAAATGGTACAAAATGTTTTAAGCTAATGCGAAGGAAGGGGGGGGTAGGAAATCGGAGGGATGCTAAATCATTGACGCCTTGAAGCGGATTATTGTCAGTCAAGGGGCCTCTCGTCGGATTCTGCTGTTCGCGCCTGTACTGCTGCCATTGCTCTAATTAGCCATCCTGAGCCGGTGATTTTGTTTTTGTTCACACGTCCATCTAGTTTCTCACCTACAGGATGAGCGGATGAAGCGGTAAGGCTGATAATTGCTCTGTTCCATTGTGGTGCGGTGATTTTTGTGTCCACCATGCACTCGCACGGGCCCATATTAGAGTCTGGTTCTGCTTATCGCGTCTGCGCCGCTGTCATTGATCTGTGTTATCGTCCTTGTCCGATGACCCCGTTTGTGTTCACGCGTTCATCTGGTTTCGCACCTACAGAATGAGCAGATTAAGTGGTTAAGTTGATGATTGCTCCGTCTGTTTGTGGTGCGGTTACTTGTGTGCCCACGATGGGCTCGTGAGGGCCCGGATTCTCGTTCCGTCTAATTTGGTGTTCACTTTTCCCTTCATTGAGTTTTTTTTGCGGAAGGCTTGGAAGGCTGTGAGAAGCGACACACAACAGTTAACGGAGGTTTTCCCGTGTTCCAGGCCTCGATTGTTTCCCTCACCACGCGGCCGTTTCCTAACCCAGAATTTTGGCATTCTGAAAAGCAAATTTGTGACCGGAATTCGCGCAGTGTTCCGCCACCAACGAAAGTCGCTGCATCGTATCTACAGCCTTGCTGTGTTCTGCCCTTCGGGTTTGCAGCCGTTTTCCAATTTCTTGGACATAGTCGACCGCGCAAAAATCGTATTTGATCTTGTAAACGACGTTTGTGGTTTCACTTCGGGGCAGGGCCTCTTCGGCCGCATGATGTGATGTCATCTTGTTGCCTCTAGTCGGTGGGCGATGCCGATCCCCAGGGGTTATAGTAGACGGGAGACTGCCTCCGAAACGCTGTCAATTTATTGTAGCGCGCGCCATAATTTCGGTTGTTCGGCTGCCGGCTCTCCATTTGATTGGACATGTCTGCTGTGTTTGATGAAATTTTGAGGATATCCGTTGGCCAAGAAGAGACGCTGGAGGTATAGTTATTCTAACTTCCGGTCCTGCGGCTTGCTTCAGTGTGTTTCCCCTCATTGGTATAGTGTCCGCACATAACTGCGTTTGTGGCATGCCGGGTGTTATCTATGGTAGATTAGGATTTGGCGCGTATTAGTGAACTTCCTGTACAACGTCGTTCTGAGACTCTCATTTGGTTTTCTATGGACGAGCACGTCTAGGAACGGCAGTTGGTTGTTATTTTCAGCTTCCATCATAAACTGGATATCAGGAAAGACAGACTTTAGGAGATCATGCAATTCCCAGACCTTTCCTCGCTCATTGATGACAAAGGTATCGTCAAAATGTCGACTCCAGAACTTGGGCTGATAGATTTCGAACATGATTGCCTCTAGTTTTTGGAGAACTGCTTCTGCGATGAAACCCGACAGTGGCGACCCCATCGGTGTCCCCTTGATATATGCGTACGTTGTCCTCTCGAAGCTGAAGAACATCTTCAAGCAGAATGTTAAGATTTGGACGAGATGTCTTCTTTTCACCCTCTCACCCGTCTCATCGTACTGGCTCTCCAGGAGCTCGCTTATCGTGTCGATGGCCAGGTCTTGTGGGATGGAGATAAAGAGAGAGGTGATGTCGAATTGCACCATGACGTCGTCTTCGGTAGGTCGCAATCACTTAAGGCGGTCCAGGAATTGAGTGGCTGAGCAGACTGTCGTGGCCTTCTTCGTCGTCACTGGCTTTAGATTTCGAGATAACTATTAAGCCAGATCGAATGTTGGTGCTCCCAAAAATAACACGATCGGTCGGAGGGGAATCCCACCTTTGTGTACCTTTGGTAGACCATACAAACTCGCTACGTGTGCACTTTTTGCCTTGATGGCCAGTCGTACCCACCTGGTGATCACGTTGCTACTTTGCATTTCGGTCACCAATTCGTCCATTTGCGCCATCATATTCTTCGTTCGTGCACCGTCACATGGAAAGTACGCTTACCGGTCCTCCAGCAGGGTGTTGGCATTTTGAATGTAGTCACTCTTATCCAACACCACAGTGGAACGTCCTTTGTCAGCTGGGAAAATAACGATGCTGGTGTCAACCCTCAGTGCATTGAGTGCATTCTCCTCTGCTCGGGTAATGATTGCTCGCGGTTTGTGCGCCATCACCTAGGTCGTTTACTGTTGCTGTATGAGGTGTTTCATTTTGAAAGATTCCCCGGTTTGTAAAAGAATTGATTCGACCATTACAACAAGGTTGATTAGATTGGCATCCACAGTGTTGAAGGAAGCTTCTTGGCTCACTAATTTTACTTGAGCTTGTGTCAGCTGCTGGGAGGACATGTTGTGCACAAGAACTTTGCTTTCCTTTTTCGATGAAGTTGATAGATTTCTCAGCTTCTCGCCCAGTTCGACATCTCTTTTCGTCTGTAGATCTCGGGACCGCTGTTGCGACTGGTGATCACCAAACGGTCCCGATATCTACGGACGAAAAGAGATGTCAAACTGGGCTAGAAGCTTAGAAATCTAGCGAACTCAAGAACAAAAGATAATTAAAATGCTGAAATGATGAATTTAATGGTGGTGTTATTATTCAGGAGGAATAGCAACTGCTGAAGCTGATGGAGACAGTTTTCCTTCGTCAGAGATAAGGACAACGGTTATCGTGCGAGAGGTGATGGTATTAAGCGATTTACACCAAATTAATGTTATGTTTGCAAACAAAAATCCATCCGTATACAAGATACTGGAAGCAAAATTTGGATGGAAGCACTATAGGAAGTGACATATATGTTTGAGGTACTTTTCGTTTTATTTCCTGAAGAAATCACTTTGTTTTATGAGTTATTTCTGCAAAGTTCTGATTGGAAGTTTCACAATCCTTTATAAACGGATGAAGTTGTCGGAATACCCACTAATATTTTTTATAGTTTGGTACACCGAGTAATGACACTAGCGGTCGCAAAGGAACTTCTGGTTTGTGAACTTTGTTTAATCCGTACATTCTCGCGAGGCTTACTGTACCCATCTTTCCGGTTTTCCAAAATGTTTTATTTGAAAATCAAGTAATCTTCACCTCTTTTTCTTGCTTGCTTTCTCTTCATTTTGTCATTCAACAATAATTCTAAAGCTCGGCTATTGTGCCAAGAAAGGCTAATTCTGCTTGTACCAGGGGTTCAAGGAAAATGTATGCAATTGATTGTAATTGTCAACTTGATTTATGTTCCAAATGGAACCGTCTGAATCATGCGCATGTCTCTGACTCTCCTAACATTACCTATGATTAAGGATTCCTGAGGGGATCCGAAACGTCAGGACAATAAAACCAATCGTTCAAGTGATGGTTGTTGATCCTTCTGAACTGCTTGCAGGAAGTCGGATATTCTCCGCTATTGGTTAATATTTTTTTCAAAAATGGAAAAATATTTATAACTATTATTGTATTTTATTTCCATACATATTCTCGCATTGTGCAACAATGCCTTTGGGAAAGTTTTATCCAATCATAAGTTCATTCTGTTAATGACGATGATCCAGACTGAGGAGTACAGTATTGCAAATCGTACTGAGAAATCTTTCGGGATCAAAT
>JAYGXS010000009.1:247571-265860 GCA_036362985.1 Ligula intestinalis
GTTTAGTTCGGAAGTCTATTCGATCGGTGTTCGCACATTCCTGAGTGAATATATATATATGTATATATCGGCAGTAAAATAAACACAACGTGAATCAACAAGACCTCCTGTCGGGCTTGAACGCATTTGCACATGACAACGATCTCTGCATAAACACTGATGGCGGGATTCGATATTCCGCCGGGGGGACGAACACGGGAAAGTGCCAACGGGGGAAGCCAGCAGGACATGCGGCACCGACGCGATCGATGCAGACGCGAGCAGTGACCGCTGGCAGGCGAACAATGCCCTTCCTCTACCCTGGTCAGCAGGAAGATGACGAAGCTCCAGCCCCGCCCCCGCAGGGTGTATAGCGCCAAAAGACTGAGAGCGAACGAAAAGGCAGTGGTAACACATATAAAAGACTGTGAGGCGTGTACAAACACCAACTTTCGAAGATGAAAGCATGTACGCTTTCGAAACGTCAGGATATTATACCCATTATTCCCGAGATTGCCTCTTCTTCTCAAAAACGTTCGTTCGCTTAACTTAACTTCCACCCTCAAGTTCAGGTGCGTGGGAAAGCACGCCTTGCTGCTCACATAATTCGCTGTCGCCGCCGCCATCGCCGCCACCGCCGCCATCGCCGCCACCGCCGCCACCTTCCTTCCCCGTGGGTGTAAGCTGTTGGCCCTGCGTGGCTTGGTCTTCGGCCCTCCTCTCCTTAGGCCGTGGATCGATCAGCCGTTGGCGTTCGCTTGCAGCGCTGTCAGCTCCACAGGCGGCTCTGTTGCGCTAGTCACGCGACTCCTGATCGCTGCCGCTTTCTTCCTCCGTAGGTGTTGGTTGCCGGCACTGTGTAACTTCTTTCGGTCTGTTCTGAGCGGGTTCGTGCCTTCTTCGGAGCCCTTGGTAGACGGGATTTAAATCGATGGCTCGCTTTATTGTGCCCGTCGAGGACAAACTTCCCAGCACCAATCTGACCATTTTGTCATTGGCCCTGCCGATCACCCTCGCATTCTCAAAGGCGAACGTGTGCTTCAGCTGTCGCATGTGACCATTGATCAAAGACAGCTTTTCTTGGCGATCGATTGCAAGTTGGTGTTCGAGCAATCTTGTGCCCAGGCGTTTGCCCGTTTCACCAACATACCTCGCATCGAAATTTTGACATGGTATGTTGTAGACCACAGCTGATTGCTCGGTTGTTGGCAGCGGATCTTTGGGCTTCATGATTTGCTGCCTGATTGTGAAACCTGGTTTATGCGCCACTCCGATCCCAAAGGGTTCTAAAATTCGTGCAGTTGCCTCTGAAACGTTCTTGAAGTAGGGGATAGTCAGCCAGAACTTTGGCTTTTCTTCGCTCGACCGAGTAACGTGAGGTTTCTTCAGGCATTTGCGGACGAAGGAGTTCAGGTACCCGTTGGCCTTGAAAAGGGCGTATAAGTAATTCATCTCATTCTGCTTCCCACTGTTGTCGTTACACTGTGTTTGAACACGTCGGAAGAGCGTTCTGACACAGCTGCGTTTGTGGCCGAGAGGGTGGTTGCTTTGGAAGTAGAGAATGCGTCTGGTGTTGGCTGCCTTAAGGTAGACTGTTGTCATTATCTTCCCGTCTGCCAGTTTTGTAACTTGGACGTCAATGAAGGGTAACTGATTGTTGACTTCTTCTTCCATGGTGAACTGGACGTCGGGAAAGTTTGAATTCAGCAACGCCTTGAAGGCTTGCACATGACTCCTCTTTAGTATGACGAATGCGTCCTCGACGTAACGGGCCCAGAACTTCGGGGGGTCCGAGCTGAAGACTAGCCGTTCGAGCCTTTGTGGATTTGCTTCCGCAATGAGTCCTTGCAGAGTGGAGCCCATTGGTGTTCCCTTCTTTTGCTCGTACACCTGGCCGTTGACTGTGAAAAATGTCTTCAGACACAGTTCACGGAGCTCAATGATGTGCTCTCGTTTGAGGTTTTGCTCGGTATCGTCATATTTTTCACGTAGAAGACTGTCGATAGTGTTCATGGCCAAAGTGGTTATACCAGCGACTTTCCTTCCTCACCAAAGATTCGCCCTGCACGGTGAAATCGGCGGAAGAGTTCTTGACGCGCATTCAGTGTCTTGAAGTCGAGAAGGACGAGGTGATGGTGTCATTCGATGTGACCTCGTTATTCACCTCAATCCCAACCGCCCTGGCCATCAACACTATCGACAGTCTTCTTCGTGAAAAATATGACGAGACCGAGTAAAAACTCAAACGAGATCACATCATTGAGCTCCTTTAACTGTGTCTGAAGACATTTTTAACAGTCAACGGCCAGGTGTACGAGCAAAAGAAGGGAACACCAATGGGAGGAGTTTATGATCGAACCGATCAAAGGCGTCAGTAAAATCAAAATAGACGTTTTAAGTGGCAAAACCGCTTACTCCAAATTGCAGCACATAATCAAAGGAAGACAGCTGACAGGTTTCACAAGATCGTTTCTAGAAAAAAAACATGTTAAGCTGTATTGAGCAGGTTGTTCTCTGTCAAGTGACACATCATTTTCCAAGATCTTGGAGGCTGCGGGGAGTGCATTTATTGGCCTAAAGTAGCCGAATGACGTCGATCGGCTTTGCTTGGAAATATGCATTATGTGCGATTCCTTCCACAACGAAGGAAACGTTTCGCTCTCAAGAGCAAGATTTAATACCTTACAAAGAATACACGGAAATATATCATTCGCTTCAGCTTTTATAAGGCTAATTGGGATGACATGTGGTCCTGGTTTGTAAGTTTGACGATAACGACGAATGTCTACAACCACTTCCCAGAGGGTAAATGTTATGGTTTCGAGTATGGGTTCCGTCCAAGCCCAGATAGTCGGAGGTGCAGTGAATGAGCTTTCCCTAAACGTTTTGAAAAGGAACGCATTGAAGCTATTGGCGGTCAACCAAGCGTCAGCTATGGGGTTTTCTAAGGCATTTTGAAGTTTTGAGTGCTGCGTTTTCCTCTGCACTTTAACTGTACGCGAAAATAGTTTCGCACCACTAAGGGAAGGATTTTCAGCCAAGTGGGCTACATCGGCTATCTGCTTTTCTTCGTAGAGATTCTTAGCCTGCTCAAAGATGAGTCTGATCAAGGGCAGAACGGAAGTGTCGTTCTGCCGATGCAAACGACGAGAAATTTTACGCAGCCTACGAGGGAAAGACAGAGGAAGATACACTTCATCCTTGACATGCATGTTTTTCTTTCGGGGGACAAATATTAGGATGAGTGGATCCAGCAATTTGTACAGTGCATCGGTACAAACATTTATATCCAAGCATTGGAAAAATTCAGACTAGTCGAGAGCGTAAAGATGTGCAAGAAGGTCCACCGTGTTGGCTGATTTGATGTCATGATAAAGGCTATACTTATGGGAAAATGTTTTATCTGCTTCCAGTTCTAGTTCACTAACAACTATAAGATGGTCTGAATTCCCAAGTGGGTCTAAGGATTACACTGAAAGTGGTTCATATCCCCTACAAAATATTAGGTCGAGTATGTTTGCTCCTCGATTGGGAAAATCGACTACCTGATCACCCATGCGGATATCTACTGCCTCAAGTATGCTCTCGAACTTTGAAAAACCGGCTGGTGGAAACCATTGCACGTCAAGAAGGTTAAAATTGCCTGCAATCAAGCAATGCTTAAGATTTAAGTCAGCTGTGGCATGAAATGCCTGTGAGAGACAAAGATCGTAGTCCGCATCGGCATTAGGTGGGTGATAAACACAGCCAACAAGTAAGGAGTATTTTTTGTGAGAACAACTCGTAGCCAACAGCTCTCGTCCACCGCTGTGAATTGTGGATAATCGAACGGGAGAAATGCAAGTGGCTGCTTTATAAAGATGCAGCTTCCTCAGCCATGGCCATTGTTTTGATCGTTACGAACGCATGCATAGCCTAGAACAGAGAGATCAGAGTCAACTACACAGGCCGATGCCCATGTCTCAGTTACTATAGTAATGTCTGGGTGATAAAAGCGAGCATCACTGTCACAGGAAGCAATTGAGACGAAGAAGACCTGATCGCTGTGGAAATGTGTTTATTCACCTGTCCTTTCGATATCCGTCAAAGATTCGTCATCAGAAACATGAGTAGCAGAAAGTTTAAGTATGCAAAGACGTTTGCCGTATTTAAAGGACACAGTCATTAACGTTCATTACCTTCTTGTGCGTGGACTGCTTGTTGGACGACATGCGGGCTCTGACCTGTTGAACTTTCGTCATGGGCGGTGAACTCGGGCATGATGATTGCTCGGCAGTATGGCTCCCCAGTGTTGGCGTACGATGAGGCGGTGGCCTGCCCATTCCTCAAGTGATGGCTTGCTTCAACCAAATTGAATCTCAGGATTGAATATGGATTGGGCAAGTCATTGTACAAGTGCAATGACATGGTCAATTCGTTCTTGTTCAATTGACGACTCTAACTCTGGTGCCCCCTTTAACACTTTTTTCTGGTTGCGACTCAATGAAGCATATGTTGCGCATCAGTACCGCAAACCTCCAGTAACACAACTGACACCACTGACTATAGAACACATGGGTGCCCTTTCTGCACTGAAAAACAATGAAGAAATCACTATTTCTAAACCCGATAAAGGTCATGGAGTGGTCATCCTTAACCGAAAGGACTATATAAGAAAAATGGAATCCATTTTAAGCAATCAGAGCAAATTTCGTCTAGAGACGTTAGGTCAAGAGGAAACTAAGCCAATAGAAAACTCAGCCTGGAAACTGATTAAACAATTGTCAGAAGATAATCTTATTGACTCCTCAACTGCGCTGTCCCTAAATCCCAGAGGTACCCATATCCCTAGACACAACGGACTCCCCAAAAGTCACAAAAAACGATATACTTTTACGACCAATTCTCTCTTTGTCCAATTTCCCAACAAAGATTAGCACAATGGCTTGTAAAAGAAATATAGATCATTCGAGAACGCTTCTCCACTTACACTAGGAAGGACACTTTTCAATCTATCCAGGACATCAAGCTTCAAATGGATGCTCTGCCATTGCACGCTAACTCCAATTGTGTTTACAAATTCGCATGTAATTGCGGAAGCAAATACATTGGGCGCACGCAAAGGCGACTCGCAGCCAGGGCCACTGAGCACTTGTCTAATGGGTTTTTGAAGCAATAAGACAGAATACCAAGGTGCTCTATTACTTAACATCAATTAGACAGCGGTCATTCTGTTGACGTTTAAATAGCGTTTTGAGTACTTATTCGGGCGCAAACAAACCGGTGCCTGCGCTATTTAGATGCCGCATACATACGGTGGGAAAAATCTGACATATGCAATCAGCTTGATCATGTTATCAACCTCCAACTGCCCTGGTGATTGGTCATTCAATTGAATTTCCCACGTGTTTTTTGTTAGCTTCTCCCATCCACTACTCCCCATATGTTGACTTAACGTTCCTTTCCTTTATCGATAAATTTTGAAACTGACTCAGGTTTCTTGCTGTTACCTGTAATTCTGTGAGATTTGCCACTCCTGTATGTGTCTTCGTTAACATTCTTATGCATTGCCAAGAAGCAGCTGATGTGCTGTCTCGAAATGTGTTGATATTAATAAATTCTGCTGTTTTCACCTGTTTTCAAATCGTTCCGGTGAAAAACACCTTAAAAACCTATTATTTGCGAAACGTTTAAAAAAGCGCTCTTGTGTCACTTTTTCAGAGTAATTGTCCCCCGCAAATGTTCTTTACATTTTTCAAGACCAAGGGAGGCTAGCGGAATGACCTTGATGCGCTTTGGAGTCACGCCGGTCAGCGTCGCCTAGCGTGGGCCTGAACGCGTTCTTCCGTGTGTGTGAATGTGTGCCCTCAGTGCTGCGGTTCTGGCACGTTAGACTTTTGTGCACGCGGCATATTCGTGGAGCAGATGTGTCCTCCTGACCCCTCGTGTCTGGTGCCACCCGAACAGCGTGCCGCAAAATTTAACTTGTGAAATTATAAGAAATCACATCCAGCATCTTGTTTTGCGCACGACTGGCCAAAATAATTTAACCAGTTGTGCACACAGAAATATGAGGATCTCACTCTATCCTGTGGGCAAACTGGATTGGGTAGCCGATGACTGGGCTTCTTAGCAGGCGTATTTTTCTATGTTCAATTCCGTCCCAAGCTGATTTGGGCTAAATACGTGGCTGGAGATATTAACTATGGGCTTACTAAGTGGCGACTACTATATGATAAAAATTTATTTTCTGTTACCGTCAGGTCGTCTGATTCCAGTAACAAGTTAAAAAAGTTCAATATTTTATCATCTCGGATTCTTCTCAAAGTTCATTGCAACGTCATCAAAATAAGTAACCGCTTAATAGGGTCATTTGCAACATTATTATAAGAATGGCCTCGCATACCATAATTAATATCACTCGAAGCATCAAAAATCAATTATCAAGATAAAATGAACATCCGAGACAAATTGTGATATTGATATTGTTATGACTGTTTAAAAAGTATTGTGATTGCATAACGAAAAAGCGAATATAAAGATGGATTTTTTTAAATATAAATTCTAGTCTATCTGTTTCATGTTAAAATAACGTATAGGCATAAATTATGCTGTTTAAAGGGAATATATGTTTGTATGCTTAAAATTTATATATATTGCATTTTACCTTCATCTTTCCTATAACATATATGTATATTGTTTTGGTAACCGTACCAGCCGCCTTAAAGAGTTGTCTTATTTCGAATATGAATTGGCAAACATCCGTTTGCTTTTGATAATTCTCATCAGGCCTTTAAATTTATAGGGTAATTAAGTAAATGGACTGTGCGTGTTAGTAGAAAAAAGAAGAACGGTTGTCAGGCGAGGGGGAATGGGGGGTCAAAACGGGGTCAGCATTTGATCCGCGTTTAGGGGGAGCTGATAGTCGGTTCAGGTGTTAAGCCGCTGGCTGTAGGATGAGCAGATGTTGACCATGGTAACTGTGGTGCCGTGACGAAATTCTTTTGGGCGCAAAGTATGGGTCGGCGTAGCCTGATTGCGGCCGATTCTGCCGTAGCCAAGAGAGGCTGTCCAAGAAATTTTCAGCAGCTTGAGGGTACCTTGGTGATAACTCGGAAGGCCTCTTTGGCATCCACGCGATGGTCAGAGTCTACCAGGTGCGCTAGAATGGAGCTGTTAACACCCTTTATTTGACCACCTTTAGTTGTCTTATTCCCAACTTTATCTTGAGACCGTGGTTAAAAGGTATAATAAGGGTGGGTTGTTGCAGTGGGCACCGTATTGCGCAATAACTCTTATGTATAGTTTATATTTGGACCCAAACCGAACTGAAAGGAAACGGGATAAAGTTCGGTTTAATTAAGATTTACATAAGAAACTTGGATCACTTCTGAGTTCTTTTAAGAATTAACAAAATCATTTTTTATCATTATCGCAGCTGTTTTCAAATTATGTGTTATGCATATGATCCGTCCTTAAGTAAAGAAAACAAAGCAGAATGCAGAATGTGAAGGCGATTTCCATGAACTTAATAAAATCATACTTAACGAATTTCAGTATTTTATTCCAAACGCCATTTTGGTGCATAATGGTTATGCAAGGTGGATATGTCAAGCTGGTTAGCCTTCATAATGGTCTGCATATTAACGTAGATGCTCTCACCATCAGGCCTGGGGGCGGGCAAGTCTTGAGTCCATGTGCTCATTACTTTACGACTAAATGAGAAGGTGAAAATAATGTGTTTATGTGTTTCCAATGCAGGTATAAAGCATGAGATAAGCAATTGAGCCTTTGTAGGTTTCAGAGGGTTCTGATTCATGGATTTCTGCAGATATATGTTACCAGGCTGTTTTAAGCGCTCGCAGAAGGTTGTCCTTTGGCAAAATATATTTTAAAACGATATCTTTTATACTCCGACTTATAACATTCCACTACAATAGAACAAACATTTTCAGAAACGCTTTAATTTTTTTACTCGCATGGCATCAGCTACAACTTCACAGACAATAACAGTTTCGGGATACAAAGGAAAAACCCTAGTCTGTGAGATATTTGAAAATAAGGTTGTCACCAATTCGAAACACGCCCTCATGGCCGAGTACAAAAAATATTCCGTAGACGAAACATATTGGCAGATAATTCCGAAATATTAGGTACGGCTGTTATTAGCCATTGCTTTACAGACAGTAACTGTTCGGGGCTATCGACTAAGCAATTAACCCTTAAATGTGTAGATAATAAGGTGTGCAGCAATTTAAAACAAGCAGCTACAGATTTTGGGAATTTAGACGACATCAAACGTGGGAGTGGAAGGCATATTTAGAGGCATGATAATGAAAATGCTAAGATGGTGTGCTGAAGTTCGTTGAACGTTTAAAGGTCGAGTGAGGGCTGGTTAATCTGCTGGAGAGAGTTTGCATTTTTCAGTGCCAACATCCACATTAACGTGAAGCATAGGCTGTTTTAGGTGTTGAACACCGAATAAATGTTACGTTTGCATACCGAAATCAACCCGTACAAGATTAATTGAAAAAATAAATAAAGACGTTAGACAACAGGAATGCAGTAGGTGTTTTTCTCCTTGCTTACGAAACAAATAAACTGCTTGCCTATCCGACTCTGGACTTTTTTTAATTAGGTTACTTCGTATAAACTGAAATGCAGACATGACAAGAAATGCAATTTCAAGGAAAGACATCCTTTGGGAAAATAAGTAATTTTATTGAGTAAATTTTTGACCATGGATCCCCAGGTCGTCGTCAGACTTGCCAGAAATTTGCAAAGAACAGTTAGCAATTCAGTGTGCTCATACAGTTAAAATCATATGAAGAGGGTGTAAATTGGCATTTACAATTTGCGTCACATGATAATGGACATGGTTATCAGTTTACGGTCAGTCCTTGGTTAGTCCGGGGTCAGGTTAGGTCAGGTCTGCTTTAATTGACGAAAATATAGGTTAATACCTTTGAACTCCCTATTGGTACGGGACAGTTTTTGTCAATGCATTTGATCTGCAGAATATTTCAGAACAGTGGCGTTGGCAGTAATTTGAATTGAGGTGAAACATGTCCTCAGGCATTGTTCAGAAATTTAGGGGTTTGAATGACATTTGAGAGATTTAAGAAGAAAGCTGTCGCCCAGGGGTAGATGTGGGTGGAGGGGATAGAGTGTATATTCGAAGAGAAGAGCCTGGGCTAAGAGTGTTTAAAGCTTTTCAGCGAGAGTCCATCGTGGTTTTTACCATACTACCAAGAGCGGAGGTCACAGGAACCTCATTGAGTGTCCTTGATGGGCCAATCTTGCACCCTTGTTTGTTTAACGAGTCTGCCTACTTATTGACAGAATAAATTTAATCGGTTGTTTTAAAAACAAACATATTACTGAAAAGTAGCAAGCCGGTGGTTTTTTAAAGCATGATTATTCCTCAATTTGCTTTCGGCAACTGCCAATGTTTTTATTGGGACACAGTGGCCATTTGGTTTTACTAAATTGTTTCTTAAAATGTCTATAGATGGGTCTGACTTAATCGTAAACGCGTGCTCAGATGGCGATTTGAAAAGCTCCGCGGACAGAGCATTCCATGCCTGAAATAGGAAATGATAAAGAAATAGGTGTATCGTCGGATAAAACAGTTTGGTCGACTCGACTCTTCCTATTCTTGTTATTCTAAACCAACATATAAGTGAAAAGTGCACGTTGTCCGGTGTGGACGCTAATTGCGGTTTACGTTGGGACATGTTTTGGGCTGCAGTCTCTTCGGCATACTTAATACGCTTGTTCATGCATGAGTCATCGAAGTCTCTGGCCTCAAGATATTGTCAGCCTTTTTTGGATGAGAAAACTCCGAAAATGCATGTTTTGTTTCTCATGCAAATTTAGGAATTGTGTCAAGACAATGCATAGGCACTTTGGAAGAACGGCAATGGCTCTTCTCTGCCGATTGGTGCTCGCAGATGCGTGTAGAGACCAATGTTCCTCTTTGGCCATAATATACCTTATCACCAGCTTAACATGGGATTTTGTAGAGGGCTTTTTTCGTATTGAGGAAACCAAACATTGTCTTAGGGTGTTCTAACTGAGTGCGTCAAGTTGGAAAATGGTTTTCGTGCCTCTTATATTTGGTCTGTCCACAAGTGTCTTGCAACTATTTCAGACGCATTCCATATATCAGGAATGAATTTTAATGTGTTTGTTTTGGGCGCCAGATTGGAACTATCTGGTACGTTTTTGGGTTTTTGGTTTCTCATACATCGGCGTACAAATTATCTGGGGTAGCCACGTCGGGAAAACATTGCGAACAGATAATTGAGCTCGTTTTGGTAGGTTTCTTCGTCAGAGCAGTGTGTCTTTGCTTGGCGTAGCAGACTGTTGATGGCATCCTTTAGTGAGAGATGAGGTTTTTGCTCTCATTGTTAAGAATAACTTCCGTATGCGTGCCTTTGCGGTAAATGGACGTTTTTTATGTTCCGTCAGCATTTTGCCGAAAGAGAACATCCAGAACGGAGAGATTTTTTGTTAATTTTCTTTTTGAGCCTGAATTAATACACCCGGAATGATTAAGTTGATGAACATGTGGAAAGCTCCAAGATGAACTTTTTTAACATAAATTATTTTGCCTACAATGCGTACCTATAAAGAAGGGTGAATTGAAGAAAAGGTCATTGATTTTAGCCTCAGCATGGTTATTTTTTGGCAAAGAATCGATATATGGGGACCCTATTGGAGCTTCTTTTAATGGTTGGCAGTACTGGTGATCAAATGCAAATTATTTTTTTCCAGGCAACGTTCAACAAGGTCAAGTAAGGCAGTTGCCGGAACCTTCGTTTCATAATTTTGCAGGGCTTCGTCTGTGCATAGACTTACTACATCGAGTCGTATAGAGGTGAACAGGGGACGACATTGAAGGAGACCCAAATCGCATCATCGGAGGACGTGATTTTCTATATTTTCTGTAGAAAATCTGTAGAATTCTAATTAGAAGTTTCACAATCCTTCGGAAGTGGATGAAGTTGTCGGAATACCCACTTCGATATGTTATAGTTCGGTGAATCGATAAACTATACTAGCAGTTGCAGGGGAACTTCCGGTTTGGGAACGTTGGGGAATCCGTAGATCTTCGCAATGCTTACTGTTCCCATCTTTCTGGTTTTCCGAAATGTTTTTTTTTGAAAATCAAGTCGTCTTCACCTCTTTTTTCTTGCTTGTGTTCTCTCCATTTTCTCATTGAACAATAATTTTAAAAGGTCGGCTAGTTTTGCCCCAAAAGGACAAATTCCGCTTCTACCGGGGGTTCCAGGAATATTTGTACAATCAAGGAAGTCAAGTTAAGCGAACGAACGTTTTCGATTAATTCATCATCAGGCAATACATAAGTATAAGGGAAGGAAGATTTAACGAGAGTTTTAGGCAAACCAATCAGTACTAAAATGGGGGATAGAGGCGTAAACGGATCATGTGGGTCAAGGGGATAGGATTCTAGTCTTATTGGGGACAGATAAATGTGGTGGGAATGAGGGGAAGAGAAATGAGTCAGACAATTATTAAATGTCATCCAGTGTTCCTCGTCTCGGGTGTTGTTGGGTTGTGGGATGATGCTAGGTGTAAACGTCTTGAGACTGTGTCGGTGGCCTTTGGATGCTAGATGCCGCTGTCTCATCATTGTTTCGCGGCCTAGTAAGAGGCGTGAGTCGAATGGCGACTGCTTCTGCCGTCGCAAATATCCGCTGACGCAGGAACCAAGAGTGTTTAGCCTGAACGTTATAGGCAACTCTAAATGCTTTGTTGACGTCTACCCGATGACAGCTGTCTACCAAGTTAGCCCTAATTGCGCTTGATATCGACTTAGTTTCACCTCTGTTTAGCCACTCAGGGTGATGCTCTCGCATGCGCTTGGATAGACGTCTACTCGTTCGACAAATGTAACCTGCCTCACAGGAGCATGTAAAGTTGTAGATACAGATTGATGTGGTCTGGAACGGCAGTCTATCCTTGCCTTCAAGGCGAAGAAGTTGAGTGCTTGAGAAAAATAATCTTTACTTTGCTGCTGGATATGTACGCGCGATTGTAGCGTTCAGACGAAGCTGTACAACTGCGCTTGCTTGATCACCTTGAAAAGGCAATGTGAGAAATACGGTTTTCTTCTCAGCCGTCGGTCCCTGCTGTCTTGGTGGACGTTCCTCCATAAACTTATCGATCAACTTATCGGGGAACCCATTTTCTTGTTAGGTATTTTTAAGCAGTGCGAGTTCGTCCTCCAGTGTTTCTGGAGAGCATATTGTCCTAGCTTGGTTCGTGAGGCAGTGGACTAGACCTCGATTCTGACAAAGTGGCACAAAACTGTAGAAGTTAGTGTTTATAGCCCTGTCCACATCGTCTTACAAAATACACTTCGTATAATTGATCCAACAGATCTACTATGGAGGACGTCTAGAAAGGTGTGGCACTGTGTGTCCACTATTTCCAAAGTAAAGTTTAATGCTGAGGGCATCTGATTCACTTTATCTAAGAATGTTTCAAGCTCAAGTCTTCTGTCTACTATTATAAATATACCATTCACATCCAGGACTGCAATTCGTTGATGTAGATTTCGGTTTAGCTCATTGATCCTCATTACGACACCTTTCAAGTGATTCTTGGCAGATCTCTTTAAAGTTGTGTTCGAGATTATCTGCCGACTACTTCATAGAGACCTCCAGTAATTGCGAGGATATTAACATTTGACTGTGCAGTTTGTGATATAATCAGAAAGTACATTCGTTTCGGCAAGGCGGGTGTTGAAACGCAGGTACACATTTAGTACCTTCAACACTGAGGGATCCTTGGATTGTTTAATTTCAGCGATGATACCCATGTAAGCATTACGGAAGTCAAGTCAAGCGAACGGACTTTTTCGATTAATTCATCATCAGGCAATACAGTTATATAAGGTTGGCGTAGAGTTACCGAGAGTTTGAGGCAAACCAATCAGTAGTTACATGTGGGAGAGAGGTGTAAAAGGATGAACGGGGTCAAAAGATCCGATTCTAGTCATAATTGGGGACAGATAAATGGGGGTGGGAGGAAGGAGTCAGACAATAACTTAATGTCATCCAGTGGTCATCGTCTCGGGTGTTGTTGGGTTGTGGGATGATGCTAGGTGTAAACGTCTTGAGACTGTGTCGGTGGCCTTTGGATGCTAGATGCCGCTGTCTCATCATTTTTTCGTGACGTAGTAAGAGGCGTGGGGGTGGATGACGGAAAGGCTTTTAGCAATTGTCAACTTGTTTTTTTCTCTTCAACAAGATGTACACAGTATGCACGTTGTAAACATTTGTTTCCTATGAAGCAGTCACTAAGTTAAAAAAAAATTTCATCAATTAAGAAACCTTCAGAAAACCACAAGATACTATAACTTAAAGTAAAAAAAAGTTAAAAAAATACATATTTTCCTACCAAACGAGCACAAAAAGTAATTCGTTCATGCATGTTAGAATATATAAATGAAGTCAAACATAACAACAAAACTAATGAACTAAAAACCTTATTTGCAAACTTTATCTTGGTGGTCGAAAAGATGCACGTTAAAGAGCCGGCGTCATATTGTCTCCAAAATCTATTGATGTACGGCTAAGCAATCGTCTTTTTAACACCCTTCCGCAATAAGTATTTTAATTGAAAACCTATTTCAGAATAAGGTGGGACACTTCACGAGATAGGGAATGCACTATACCTGCAAAATGTTTGCACTTTTAAAATCAGAAAATTTTAATAAGCACCTAGTTAGCCATCATTTAAAACGTACATTAATGTTTGATTCACCTTATATTTTTACGAATTATCGCATGTTATCTGCGCACGTTGCCATTATTTAACTCGGAACTGACTTTTTGTCGACGCACTCCTGTCGCTGACAAATATAAATTTCAAACGAGTATCTGCTGAGCAATAATATGCAGTGATTGCCGTATTTATCTTAGCATCTGAATATTCCATCTTTTAATGCACGTCGTTAATATCTTGTAATAATAAATACGTTTAAATGGCCGAGCTGGTGTAAAAACAATCAAGACAGACCCCAAGGCACCATAAACATGACGTTGTATTATCCTTGATTCTATCCCCATTTGGTCTAATTTTACTTTATTTCCAGCCAAAAGACACATTTTAACCTTCAAGGAATCCATTGATTCATTCCGCTTGGGGAATTTGTGCGTTATTCAGTAACATGCATACACCGAAAAGAACAAATTTACCAAACGTCTCTCGCTGCCTAACAATGGAAGCAACCGTATTTTACAAGCAGACACCGTTACCATTAATTTTAACATCTGCATTTATTATTTGTGCAGTTTAAGGCGATACGTGTACGTGGATAATCCTAATTTGGTAAACACGAACTAGTGGTGCATACTCACCGCGTGTAAATTGAACTTCCTGCGGAAATTTTAACTACGACCTGAACACACACCGGCTGGTAGACCTCTGCACTGTTTGCTTGACTGAGGGGACATAATTAGAGGCCAGCTACCAGCATGACCTACATCTGCTGCCAAAAAAAACTGTCAATTACCATGCACAGACTCTAGAATAATCAATAATAAAAAATGAGTATTGAGCAATTAAACTCTCTAGCTGCACTAAAGCGGTTGGCATGTGCAGTCATCATTCTCTAAAGGGTTTAGCGTAATCTGCAAACAATGTCAGTCAAAATTGCCGTCAGTCTTCGTTTGAAAAAGGTTAAGAATACTTTTCCATCCGGCGTTTTCTATTTCCGTGGCACTTATACATAAATTGATTATGTTTGTTGGGGTAAGCCCTCGAGAATTTTGATTCAACACCTGGGCAATAATGACGATATTAATAGTAATAAATTATATATTCAAGGCCAAAGGAGTCCTTATGTTGCAAAGTTAGTGCTGTGTAAAAATTGCTAGAAAGTGTGTCGTCAACGCTAGACATTAGCAACTGAATAACAAGAGCAACAAGTAATTTGCTATGCAGCATGAATCATGTTCGCTTCAGAGCTGAGCGTCATTTTAACTATCAGTCAACAACATGAGATAAATAGGATGAACTGATAATGATGCAATTCAAATGTCCTAGGATAACAATTAGTGGCACCATTCAGCGAGTCGTTGATTTCCAAGAATATGTGGGACTAATGCTTGCATGTTTAGCTAGATATTCATGGTATTCTGTGGTGCATTGAGGTGGGATCGTGATTTTCAGCGTTCCGAATTCTACTTGTTAGGGGCAAAACATATTACACAATAATGCACGTGAGAAAGGAACAGCTATTCCGGGACGTGATCAAGCGAATCTCCGAGTCCACCGAAAATCTAGCCAAAACTTAAGAGTAAAGATGCCACAAATCACCGTTATCGTTGCAAAAGAGAGAATAATTGGTTTCATAAGGAAATGATGCTTTGATGTTCAGCGGAAAATGCAAACACATTTAGAGACAACTTTTCTATCTTTGAAAGAAATTAAAATGCTAATAAGCCCCTTATCAATGTCCAGATAATGCGGTTTTGGAATAAAACAGACAGAAAACATTTTATTTCATCAACAATTTATATGTTTGCGTATGTATGGATCGTTCGCTATACGCACAGCGAAGGGATCATTTGTGATGTTAAGGGTGAATAACAACAGTGCTTAGATTATGTTAGTTAGCCCAAAACGCATACAAAACATACCCTTTGTAATAAGCAGCTTGCTCTTCTCATAAATAAAATAAGATTACTTTCGAAGTTAACCGGGGAAAAGAGAGTTTGAAAACAAGTGAGTAATAACAAGGTTTTTGAAAATGTACGTGGAGGTCAACCTAAACTGCAAGAGCACCCAGCCTCTCCTTCATAGAGGGACTATTACTAACCGTTGAAGAAATCTAGAAAAAAATTGTGAAGGGCGAAAATGTAAAAGGAACTAACTGAGCTTCCTTTTCGACCTGTATTATCGAAAGCGATTGTCCTCGAAAACTAATGCAGTAATGCTTAAAACAACAAACGTTACATAAAAGCTACATTTACAGTACAAATGACGTCCCGATTCGCCTTATTGGAAAGCCTTCGTTATGACCTCACTTTTTGAATAAGTGCACAATTGCATCGTCTGAAACTGTTTTTTAAGCGCCTCTCAGTATCATTAGGTGTCAAACTGCATGTCGTCGCCTCGTGTTCTACTGGCGCTGGACAAAATACTGGGATAGGGGTGAAGGTCGACCGTAGTCCTGCTTACCAGTGTTTCGCAATCACCCTCACCGCTTCGAAGCGGGAAGGTGGTCTTCGCATGGCAACCGTCATTGCTTATGTTTGCATTGAGCACGTTCATTTTGCCAGTCCCAGGAACCATTCGGGATCGGTGTAATGCAAAGGCCTTAATCGACTAGCAGACAGCAGATCATGAGAGCCAAATAGCCGGTACCGTTGACAGAGCAATCAGATGGGGTGTACAGCATTCCATGCCGAGGCTGAAATGCAAGGTATTTTGGTGAAACACGGAGACGCCTTGGCACAAAATTGCATATTGTGTCAACAGGCAATCAAACGTCCACATTTAGCTGTCGATGGCCTATGCCCGCGTGCAACAGTAAAATTAGCCGTTCGCCTTTAAGAATGCAAGGGTAGTAGGCCGAGCCAACGACAGGATGTTCAACTTGCTGCTAGGAAGTTGGGCCTGAACGTGCACATTTAAAAGAGTCATCTACCTTAGGCCCCAATCAAGGCTACCAGCTGTTCAAAACAAACTAATAGGTCAGGCAGAGGACGAAACGAAGTGCCAGCAACCTGCAGCCGCGAGCGGGGAATGCAAAAAGGCTCAAAAGGCATGTGCATGACGTGACACATGGTATGGAGGCTCCCGGGGCACCTATATTAATTCAAACAACCGCCAGCAATCTATCGGCGCAATCGATCGATGTGAGAGTCTCAGGCACAAGCATAACACTCGTCTAGCGTTCAAACAGAAAAAAAACGGAAACTTGGCAGTGACGATGACAGCGAGACTGTTTCAGAAACGTCAGCCTAAATAAAATTTGGCCTCAAAAATTATCCTTTTTTCTCGTCTCCTGTGATACTTAGCGCAATATTTTATCTGGACGTCGAATCGTTGCGCAGGATTATATATTTTTAATTTTTTATATGTTTACTTTCCGAAAGATTCTGGGTCCAGATATGTCATGGCGTTTATCATCTCCCAAAGGTACGGAAGACGAATAGGGGAGGAAGGGGGGTGGGTTCAGGGATCCAGTTATATTTAAAGTGAAATTTCAAAAACATTCCCGCTCCATCGTCACAATTTAGTGGTAATTCCGTCAGGTGGTCTTGAGTTGGTCTGCCTTGCCATTTGAGTCAAATTATATTGGTTTTGTACATGCGGACTTTGTTCTGCCCTCTTTTTGCCGATCAAATTTAGTGTCCCGTAGGTTGGTTGGTGGTGACTTGGCGTGACCTTCGTCCGTTCTGGGGTCAGTGTAGTTGTAGGCGAGTCAGTATTCCTAGAGGCCCCCACGTCAATCGGTGGACTGATCACTTGTTGAGTCGTTTTTTGCCTCACGCCTGCTATTTTGACGCAGTGGTTGATGATGATCACGTGACGTCCGACCTCTTAACCTTATTTTCCGTGGGTGTTGGCATTCGGATCTGTGAACTCGTTTGCCATACTCACTCTGGTCGACTCAATCGGAGCCTTGTGTGAAGCGCTTGCTAGGCAAAGTTCAGCTCGAAAGCTCTGTTAATTTTGCTATCGGAGGACTATTTATCTAGCAGAAGCCTGTCCTTTTTTCTATTTAGCCCTGCTGAGAACCCTCTGTTGCACATGGCCACAGACTAAACACTAATTGTCCCTGTGATTGATTGCAGGTTGACGCTTGAGCAATATTGTGCCCAGGCGTTTGTCCGTCTCTCCAACATACCTCACCTCGTAGTTTTTGCATGGTAGGCTGTTGATTTCGGCTGCTTGCTAGATTTATGGCAGCGGTTTACCGAGCTGGCAGCAGATTTTTGAGCATCATGATTTTTTGCCTGATTTTGAAATCTGGTCTTCGCGCACTCCAATCCCAAAGGGTTGTAGGATGTGTGCAGTTGCCTCTGAAACGTTTTTCACGCAGCGAATGGTGAGTCAGAATTTCGGCTTTCTTCTTTGGTCCACCGATGCACGCAAGAAAACTTGAGGCGCATGTAGATGATGGAATTCGGATAAAAAATGGCTTTGAAATGGCTCTAATATGCCTATAAAAGTAAAAAAAGGTCCTATGGAAGAGAGCTATACTCTAATATGCGAAAATATTCGCGGTCCAGAGACAATTTTACCTTCATTTTCCCCAGAAGAGGAAGAAGAAGTGGAGGCGATT